>JANIIA010489344.1:0-15486 GCA_027478495.1 Erythroxylum alaternifolium | reverse complement strand
GATTTTGGTTTTAAAATTTTGTGAATTTCATTTATTGGTTCTTATTCTTTTCATTGTATGTGATGCCATGTGGAGTTCGATAGTATTTTCACGTAGCGCTCCCTTATCTTAGGTTATGTGTCGGAATGACCCACGGGCGTTCCGGTACGTACTCTAGGGTAATGGGGTGTTACATGAAGGAACTGAGGTCTCATCAGAATTCCAAACATATACTCAGGCGCTACCATTTGATTGGAGTGATCATTGGTAGAAATGATGTCAATATAAAGAGAGTTCCACCGATCAGAATATAACTGATTGTTGAGTGTAATTATGCAATATAAACTACTCATTCTATGCTCAACAACTACAATGGTACGGATCATGACTTGTAGTTAGAAAGCAGATATATATCCCACAAGGATTGATGCATAGACACCACTAAATTTAGATCAAACTTTTTTTAAGAAATGAAATTATGTAATAGAAATAACCTAAAAAATTAAACTAAAATTGAAAGACTAATAATGAATAATAAATAATACCTAAATACGGAAATTTGGATTTTAAGAATCTAAAGACTAGAAATTACTTTTTCCTATTTGGTCTCCCTCCTATTTTATTAATTTAATTATATCTCACCTAATATTTTTTAATGTAATAACTACCCTCTCTCATGGTGTAATTAATTATACCTAATCAAATTAAATGGAATCAATTGAATGGTCTCTCAACCTACCCAATCACTCCATTCACTTCACTAGTTATTAAACTATCATATGGGTGATTTATTAAATTAATCGAGATCTCTCTTCTAACTAATCAATTAAAGTGATGATTGCAAGTCTACAGGTTGCCAACTCTCGTTGTACATCCTACACAAATAAACTTACTCACTCTCTCGATTTGTTGCAAGAAAATAAATAAAATCAACAATCATCAAAGACACTTTCATTCAATTTAATAAAATAAGAGTTTTCACAAAATAATTCAAAAGCAATCTCTAAAACTAAATTAGCCACTCATAGTATCCACAACATCATCAAAACACAAATAAGCCATCTTACAAAGAATAGAAGAAAGAAAACACAAAAATTGAATAAAGGAAAATTCTTCTCTTCTTTGCCAAAATCTGGAATTTTTGATATTGATGTACTATTTTCCCTAATCTTTATGATAATCCTTGAATCTTCACCTTCCTTAAGGCTCAAAACTTGTATTCTTTATTTAATGGGGCTTTTTCTATAGAAAGGTTTCGTCTTTTTTATCATAGAGGCTTAATTCCCTTTTAATAGTCCAGAAACCCTAAGTTTATTAAAACCCTATATAATGTCTCAGATTATAATTCCCAAGATCATGGGAACTGGTATGATTCCCATGATCAATTCCCATGATCGTGGGAATTTGTAACTAATAGTGTCCTCTTTTCTTCTTCTCTTTAATCTCTAGCTCAATCTCCAAGTTCCTTAATCTTCCTTCCTACATAAAAATAGTCAATTCTTGCCATAAATTAACATCAAACATAAATGAACAACAATGGAAATCAAGCTAAACGAAATCATACAAATTGAATCCTAAAATACAAAAATAATCAACAATTATACAAGAAATAGATTCCAATTACTTCGAAAAACATAGACTAATTCACAACTATCAACATTCCCACACTTAACTCTTTGCTTGTCCTCAAGTATAATAAGTACAACTAATCAATTTTATCACTTCTTTTTCATAAAGACCAAAACATACGATCCCTTAAAGTTAAGACAACTCAAATATCAAGTTACTACACATAACATGACTACTTTTTCATTGGTATATATAAAGCAAACTCAACAATTGGCACCGTCATTCAAAGATAAGTGTAGATATAAAATGAATCTTCCTCACGATTTTCATTCATTCTCTCAAGTGTTTGATGGTTACTGTTTTTCAAACTTTTTATAGGAAACTACACTACCATAGGCTTGCTAATGCACCAATTCTCCTCTACAATGATTAGATGCATAAATTGATCAAAAGGACTTGTTTAGGGTTGTAATGTGGTAAGGTTTAAGGTGGGTCAAGAGGGTAAAAAGTTAACACAAGCATTTGTAAAGTAAAAAATGGATAAAGCGGGATAACAAAACATAACTCTGAGATATAACAATACAAGTAATATTCTGCACTTATTGATGACTTGTTCTTCTTTTTTCTTTTCTTTTTTTTCTTTTTCTTTTTTTTCTTTTTTCTTTTTCTTTCTATTTTTTTCCTTCCTTTTCTTCGTACATGGAAGAACTCTGAATACAATAATAGTTATATACACTAAAATCCACATACAGAAATATACTCAAATCTTCTTGGTAAAATTTTCACAACAATCCCAACTAATTTATTACTTAATACTCTATTAAGCTTGTGAATGGGTAGGTTCATGGGGTTTAAGGTTTTCAAATTTTGAGTGTTTCCAAGAAACAAAATGTTAAGGCTCAATGGAGTAGCAAGGGATAATCAATATGTAGGTCATTTAAGCCAAGGGTTAAAAGAAAAAAGGTTATAATCATCTCTATTAATAATGCATCTAGTAGACTTAAATCGATTCAAAGCAAGTTTTGAAGGTAATAACCTGAGGAAGTATCACTCAATAAAGAAATAGAATGACTATGGATGGAGTCATATGGGCTCAATCCTCACATTAGCTCAAATGAAAAATCGTTATACATCTCTACACTACCTCATTGCTTAAATGTCAATTTGTGAATAAGCTTATGTAACCAACTACTTTTCATCACCCTATATGGTTCACTTTCTACTCAAGTAGCCTAATCCAAGTTCAAGCATGTATTCAATCTAATTCCAATTAGCATGACCGAATTTCATGGAAATATCCATCAGAATGATTCAAGTGTGGTTCCATTTCTATCACAAAGCACATGATATGCCTAAACATGCATCCTATTTAACAAAATGTGAACAATGCAATTGAGAAAGTCAGTATCACCTCCACATACATAAAGATCACATTGTCCTCAATGTGGCAAGTCAACTACCAAATAAGGAAAAATGACATCAAACCAAAAAAAGAAATTAAAGCAAATAAAAGAAATTGAAACAAACAAATGACATCAAACCAAACAAAAATGACAGCAACCCAAATAAAATAAAATGACATGAAACGAAACAAACATGAAATGAAATGAAACCAAGCAAAAGAAATAACAAAATTTAAAAGTAAAGGCTAAGAAAATCTTATAGAGATGATGGTGGTGATGGTGTTGGCAAAGGAGCTTCAAAATTATTCCTCTGATATAATTTGAGGAACCTCTTCTTTAAGCTACGCTGCTCCTTGTGAACTTTCCACATTTGGGTGTTGAGTTAGTTGAGTTGGGAAATCATTTGCTGTTGGTTGGAGGCCCTCTAGTTGAGGATTTGTTGAAATCAGTCGACCTTTACTGGTGCACTTGATTCCTCCTTTGTTGTTTCCTCCTCTAGCTCTGGGACTGCTCGGGATGTGGAGGGTCGATAAGTAGTTATATCAGTGCCCCTCCTGATCCTCACTGCAGTATGCGCCTGAGGATTTTGGAGTTCCATGGAATGGTACTTCAAAATCTTCTTCTTCTAAATAAATTAAGAATGGAGAATGATAAGTTCCTGCTAAATTGGGCTTACCTTCACCGAACACTTGAAGGCAAAGTTCATTAGTTGGTTGCTGAGTCATCATCTTCCTTGGTGCCATTATCAGAAGAAAACCTGTAAAAATATGAGAAATAGAGGTGAAATTCATATTTTAGAGAGAGGAAGAAAAATATTACCCAAATCTTTGTGTTTTTGAATGATTAATGTATGAAAAGAGTAAAAGATTGTAAGATTAATGAAAAATATGAAGAAAATACCAAGAATATAGAGGAAAATGAAAAATTTTAGAGAGTGGGAGGAGAGTTTTTGTGGGTTAGAGATAGAAGGAGTGAAATTTTGAAGAATAAGTGAAAGAAGAAAAGGGAGGTGAACTTAAATTTTCCTCCAGATGGGATTCCTATGATTATGGGAATTCCCACAATTCACACGATCATGGTTTTCTCTGTAGAAAGTTTCTGAAGAGATTTCCCACAATTGTGGGAATCACTCCAATTCTCATGACCAAGGGATAGGGTGATTCTCACACTTCTAAACCTTCTTCCAAGCTTAGTATTAATTCTCCATGATCCAAAAACCTACAAACAAATCAAATTAATATTTTTAACAAGAATTTTAAAAAGAAAACAAGTTGAAATTCAAACTAAAACCAAATTAAATATCAATCAAACTCAATTCAAGCATGATCATAACTAAATAAGTCAAACAAACAAATAAGTAAAAACAATCAAAAGAAAGTAGAATTCCATGCCTCCCATGCAGTGTTTCTTTTAACATTGGTAGCTTGATGCTCTTCTTTGGAAACTCAACCATGATCAATTATTGGCGGCTTGTTTCCCCCTCTTTTGTTAAACATTGGTTTTGTAGCCTGTAAGTAAGCTACAAATTGCAAAATAATGAAAAGGACAATATGGATAACATTGTGAAAACTAATTAAGCTCAATAATGTCTTTTTTCTAACTGAACTGTCAACATAATAGGGAATAACAAAACTCCCTGAATCTTCCATTGAATCCAACAGTTTGCCCTGTACGAAGGTGAGTTACTCTCTTTCTTCCTTAATCACCTTCGTCTCCTCTGCTTCTTCTACTTCCCGAATAGAGACTTTCATAACTTCTTCAAACTTGATGTTTGTTTTCATCTGTTCTTCATTCTTTTGATCTTCAGAAGATTCAAACACGTCAATTATCCTTAATAAGCTACTATCCTTTGGATTCTTAAATGCACAATCATGTTAAATGTCACTTGATCATCATCAATCCAAAAGATAGAGTTTTTTTCATGATCATTTATCTAAAATTTTTCAATGTTCACATATGGTATATCAAGAACTGGTGAATAATAGGGAGGGTTTTCATCCATTTCTTCATCCTCTTTCTTGATTTTTTGGTCTTCTATAAGGTAAGGTTCAGCCTGGTCTTCGACTGATTCTTTTTGTTCATCTCCATTTCTAAGTGTGACAACATCATTTTGCTCTCATTGGTACAATTCCATGTTCCTCAGAGAGTCTTCCACACTTATCCTACAAAATTCATAGGAATTTTGTCTTACTTGAATCTCCATGTTGTGAATAAAAGCAACATGATTTTCAAAAACTTGATCAAACTTCTCTTTCAGTCTCTTCTGACTTTCCAGGATGAGAAACATCCTTTTCTGGTTCTCTTCCACTTTTGTTAACATATCCATGATCTTGTCGAATTTGGAATCCCATGAACTGGACTTATCTTATTGAAATTCATATAAGTATTGATGTCCCATGAGGATATTTGCATTTTTTGACCAACAGAAATCTAGGTGGTTCTACCACCGCGGAGTATATGTGCCCCAATAAGGATTTATACTTCCCCAACCATACTGTACCTCATTATAATTTACAAAAGTTCCTTGCTTCCTATCATATCTATCTTCCATCATTGTTATTTCTATTTATTCTTGGCATCTAGCTCTTCAGATGTCTCATGTCTCATTCTAAGATGTCTTGATGTGTCCTATGATATCGGATAGTTTGTTGTTACCAAATTATATCGATCTTCACGTGCTCCTTGTGTTCATGCACTTGTAAATACAAAAGGAAAACTATCAAAAACTCATAAATCAAATTAATCTAAATTAAACAAGATGCGAAACAACCAATCCATAGAAACGGTGCCAAAAACTTGTTGAGTGTAATTATGCAATACAAACTACTCATTTTATGCTCAAAAATTGCAAGTGTACGGGTTGTGACTTGTAGTTAGAAAGCAGATATTGATCACACAAAGATTGATGCATAGACACCACTTAATTTAGATCAAACTTTGTTTAAGAAATGAAATTATATAATAGAAATAATCTAAAAAATTAAACTAAAATTTGAAGACTAATAATGAACAATAAACAATACCTACATATAGAAAATTGGATTTCAATAATCTAAAAACTAGAGATTACTTTTCCTATTTTGTCTCCCTCCTATTTTATTAATCGAATTATATCTCATGTAAGATTTCTGAATGGATTAACTACCCTCTCTTAAGGTGTAATTAACTGTCCCTAATCAAATTAAATGGAATTGATTGAACGATCTTTCAACTTATCCAATCACTCCACTAATTTTACTAGTTATTAAACTATCCTATGGGTGATCAATTGAATTAACTGAGATTTCTCTTCTAACCAATCAATTAACGTGATGATTGTAAGTCTATAGGTTTCCAACTCTCATTGTACAATCCTACATAAATAATCTTACTCACTCTCTTGATTTATTGCAAGATAACAAATAAAATCAACAATCATCAAAGAAACTTTCATTTAATTTAATAAAATAGAATTTTTGACAAAATGGTTCGAAAGCAATCCCCAAAACTAAATCAGCCACTCATGGTCTCCATAACATCATCAACACACAAATAATCCATCTTCTAAAGATTAGAAGAAAGAAAAACATAGAAAATTGAATAAAGGAAACTTCTTCTCTTCTTTGCCAAAATCTAGAATTTTTTATGTTGATGTTCTATTTTCCCCAATCTCGATGATAATCCTTGAATCTTCACCTTCCTCAAGGCTCAAAACTTATATATTGTTCATTCAAGGGGGCTCTTTCTCTAGAATGTTTTCGCCTTTTTTTATCATGGAGGCTTAATTCCCTTTTAATAGTACAAAACCCTAAGTTTATTAAAGCCCCACATAATGTCTCAGATTTTAATTCCCACAATTGCGGGAATTTGTGGGAATTTACAATAGATAGGCTCCTCTTTGATCTCTAGCTTAGTCTCTAAATTGCTTAATCTTCCTTCTTACACGAAAATAGTCAATTCTTACCCTAAATTAAAATCAAACATAAAAGAACAACAATGGAAATCAAACTAAATGAAATCTTATAAAATGAATCCTAAACTACAACAATAATCAACATTTATGCAAGAAACATATGCCAATTACTTAGAAAAACCTAGACTAATGCACAACTATCACTGATCCGTTGAGTAAGCCTATTTCCAAAAAGAGTTTTGTGTTACATGAACATACCTATGGTATTAGATATCAGACGATTGGCATTAGTGTAAGTTGGAGTTTGTTAGAGAAGTGCTCTAAAGGCAATCACCTTTAGTGCTTATTGTACAAATCATTTTATGATTAATAAAGGCATTTTTCATTATTTTGATGTTCACACACTTATGGATTTGATATTGATCTTAATTTGATTTAATGAAGTCCTTCATACAAAACATAGCATCGAGGAAATCATGATGAGATCATGATAATGAGATTCCTATCATATGTAATTATGTTAGTATCTAAACTTTCCCTAGTCATAGGATTAATAAGATGGGATATTATCAATCCAGATATACTAGAGCATCTTATACTCCTTGATTAAATCAAGCAATAGATTTTATAAGTTGTAGATATGAGCTGTTTAGAGTTAACATATGGATGCTTACTAAGGGTAGTAAATGCCTTGGATTGATCTACTATAAGACAATCATATGGATATTCTATTCCATTGTCAATGATAGTCTCATTATAGCAATGGTGCAAGTATCTTTTGACTTGAGGTGCTCAAGGATATCTTGGATACTGATACTGTGTTTTGACTCCATTCATCAATTCCATTCATAGGTTACTCATATGGTGATAGTTGGTTACAACTTAAGGTATTCGGAGGTAATTGAGTAGCCATTAAACGATTCACCACTCCTGATAGAAAAAGATGATACCCATGGCCTCTTTTTAGTGTCATTACTCAAGAGTCTCTGGCCAAAGTAGATATGTGTCATGAAGAGAGTCTTCAACATACATAGAGTAATGAGATCCTTAAGACAAGATCTAATATCACTTGGACTACATGTGACGCAGTCAGTCTAGTGGGAGTTGACACTTTGACTATACCCTAAACTAAGTGGGATATAGATGGTGAAAGGACAAAATGTATGGCAACATTGTGTAAGGAACAAACTACTAAATTTTTGGTCAATTAGGGGTCATGATGTGTTGCTAGATACCACTCTTGATTTACTTGAATTAAATGTTAATTCAAGTGGCTAATATAACCGGAAACCTATCGGGTCATACATATAGGAGATCCTCAGGGTGAATAAAATCTTCTTAAATGGTGATTCAAGATATGAGAGAGTGTTTTGGGATTATATCACGATGTGATCGCATTAGAAAATGTTGCATGGAATGGATTAGAAACAAATTTTGATGGTTTCCATTAGTATATGCTATTCATGGTCATTAACTTCCCATAACTTCCATTAATGCATGCTATTCATGACCATTAACTTCCCATAACTTTCTATTAATGATGGTGGTTATAGAAGGTCAAATGGTGAAAAAAATTGAGATGATTTTTGTGCATCTTGTGTAAGACACAAAATGAAAAAGATAGGTTCTTTTTCTTACACACACATTTTTTCTCTCTAACTCTCTCAAGAGTTCTTGTCTTTGTTAGCACAAAGAAAGAATTCTAGCCATCTCCTAGTAATGTTTCATCTTTCAAACTTCGTTTAAAGTTTCATTAGAGTCAATCTGTGTTGATCGTTGTGGTTGACGATAACCCAACGTAGAGAAAATTAAAGAACGAAAGAGGTCGTCAGAAAGGTATGTAAACATCTTACATTTCATGTTTTTGTTTTTCTATATCAATATGCATTAGTAGATCGCGTTTTTAAAGGTTCATTTTATTTTCGCTGCGCATATTTGATATATATTATATATGAGATGCATAATCGGAACCTAACAGTTACGATGCACAATCAGTTATGTATGGATTATCATATTTTTGTTATTGTTCGGTTATTTGTTTATGAACCCATTGGGTATTGTAAAAGGATGATTTTAATGCATTCATTGAATTGTTTAATTGTAAATCCATTGTTAGAATTTTTATGTAATCTGTAATTGTTATGTTGAAATTCATGTGTAGCGATAATGATTCGTAATCATTAGGGATAACATGGCCTATGTTAAGTAATGCATTGTATGAGGTTGTTGCCTTAATTAATCGATTTTCCTAATTCATAATGCTACTGCCTAATTAAATCTAGAGTTCGTATCCTAGGTTATTATGTGGTTTGGTTTAATTAACGATCATATCATAATTAAACAAAACTTAAGGGAAATTTTGGGTTAATTATTAACCCACGATTAATAGTTGTTAGGAGAGGTTTAAGAACAATAAATCAATGAAATATGTTTAATTAGGGTGTAGGTCGAGAATGAATCAAAGAACCGTGTCCCTACCAAATTCCCCACTTTTATCATTCTTCTCATGCTTTCTTTAATTTTCTTTTATTATACTAGTTTCATTTTACTTTCTCGTTTCAAAATCCAATGCCCCCCTCCCCCGGGGGGTTAAACCTAAAAACCAGTTACTTTCATTTTTGAAACTTCATGCACACTCTTTGTGGGATCAACCTAGACTCACCACTGCTGCAATAGTCATCTAGTTATTTTATTTTAACTAGCATTACAATTCGCTGTTAATTTTGGTGTTGATATTGAGGAGTGCGGTGTTTCAGTTTTTGTTTGTGATTTTAATTAATGTTTTGTATATATTTGTTCATAATTGATTTCTTTTAAGTTATTTTGTGATCTTTTCAATTTTTGTTTCGTGTTTGTGAATAAAAAAATTTGATATGGATGGAAGTAATTTCTTTTATAACTCATATTCTCAATCCTATAACAATGGTTGGATTGTCAACCTAACTTTTTTATGTATGGGATGATCATCAAAATTACTTCTATGATTGTTTGTAGGACACACAACAATTCCCGTGAGGACTAGAAGCTTCTTGTCAAAACTCAGGTACATCTCTGGAAGAATTAATGAATGTTGTGATTGCTAACAATCTATAATTTGAATGGGGCCTACAATAGCTGTCGCAAAAGTTTCAGCAAAAAATGAGGCATATAACTTGTAGAAACCAGAATATGGCAAGCCAAATGGGTGAGATGGTAGCAAGGATCGACTACCTAGAATCACAAATGGAAGAGAGTAGCCATATCAACCTGATGTATACCCAATGGACATTTGTTCGAAAACTTTACAAAGCGATGAGGAGCTTGAGAATTTTGAGAGTAATACTCAAAGAATTGCTTGTACAGAAGAAGTTGAGGAGGAGCTTAAAGAAGAAAAAGATACATCTTTTAGCTTGGAAATAAAAATTGAGTTCGTAATTATTGTTAAGACTAACTCTTTACCTTTACCTAGCAAGTTAGAGGAATTAAATGAAGAAGAAAGTTTGAAATATTTTCAGAGTGTGAGAACTCAGTCGAGATTCAGAATCTGAGGATAGGGAAGACACTGAATGGGGATGATGATCAACTAAGGCCCTATCCAGAACAACCTCGCGTGGAAGTGGGACTAACTGTAGTACCTGAAGATCATAATTTTCTCATGTGAGGAGAAGAAGAAGTCGAGTCAACGACTATAAACAAAGGTGCTTCTTGGGAGGCAACCCAAAGGAAGTAAATTTCTTTTCTTTACATTTTTTCATTTCTTTTTATATGCATGTGTGTTCTTTATTAGTTTGTTTCTTACTAGTTTTAAGTTTTCAATCAAAATGAGAGAAAAAATAAAACAAACAAAACAAACATTTTCTCTTTTTTGTTGATTCTGGGATTATATAGTCATGATTAGAGTGTTAATTAACTAGAGAATTTTATAGCAACTTTAGCATGTATTTTCACTCTTGTGATTGGTCGATGTGCATTATCTTTAAAAAAGTAGTGACTAGTGGTAGACAAAGCCGATGAGATTTTGAGCCTAATTTGACTGACACATTCATATTAGTGTTATTTTCTTTTGATGATGTGTGAGCTTTATGACATGTACATCCTAATTTTGCCTTGAATTTCTATTCGAGACTACATTTTTATCACATGCATTAAAATGGATATGATCAGGCATTCTTTGCTTTTCCGAACTACATTAGCCAAATAGCCTACCCATTATATGATTTTCCTTTTTGATAAGCCCCCTTGAGCTTTAATTGCCTTTTCTTTGTGTATTACATTCTTTAACTAACAAAATTTCCTTCCCAAACCTTGAAGCTAGTGGAACATTTATTAATTATCAAGTTTGTGGATATACAAAAGTATAAGTGTGGGGGTATGCATATGTACGGGTTGTTTATAATGTTGGGATGTTATTTTATGCCTTATCATTAAAATTCCCATGTAGATGTAGTTTGGTTTAATTTTTAGAAAAGAAAAGAAAAAAGGGAAAGAAAGAAAGAAAACAATAAAGAAAAAGAAAATTAATAAAAAAGAAGTTTGAATAAATTTTTCAGGGAGGAAATGCATATAAGTTTGCAAAGTT
Source organism: Erythroxylum alaternifolium (assembly GCA_027478495.1). Lineage (NCBI taxonomy): Eukaryota > Viridiplantae > Streptophyta > Magnoliopsida > Malpighiales > Erythroxylaceae > Erythroxylum > Erythroxylum alaternifolium. The sequence goes on along the minus strand of JANIIA010489344.1, from coordinate 4,085 downwards.
ATTCATAATTAATGCATCATCCTAGAGTTATAATGAATGTGTTATTTGAGTATGTTGAATATGAGGTAGATGTTGGCTTGGAAGGTTCACTCATGTGGTTTCAATGTATTGTTGGCATAAATTGTATGAGTTATTCCTTCGAATTGGTATATGCTTCATGTAGTTTGTGTGTGAGAGCTGAAATGGGTTATCAATATAAATGTTGCATTCGTCATAGCTGACAATACCCAGTTTTTTATTAGCGTTAACTTGTGCACTTGATTTCATATTGAGTGTTGCTTTGTTTCACTAGCTTTAATGGCTTTCATGCTACTTGACCCAAATACATCTCACCTTACCTTTGCCCACATTACAACCTTGAAAGGTCCTTGATCCAAGATTTTGCATATGAATTTTAGTGGTGGAGAAATGAAAGGATATGTAAAGTTGTGGATTGTTATGATCATGAATGGTGTTGAGTGTACCCGTAGATATATTTTAGTTAAACACAATTTCCAAGTCTAGCATTAGATTGCTCGATTTTTGAAGATGAAGAATGTTGAATTGATCATGAGTAAAGGTTTGGAATGTTGACTTATTGCTATGATTTTTGAAAGACATTCATCTTTGTTTATGATTATGTATTCTTGGAACATATAAGAAATGAGTCAATATTTTTATGCCTTTGAGCTTAATTTTAATGTTTTGCATGAGGACGGATGAAAGGTAAGTATGAGGGAAAATAATTTGATGCCTAACTCTTTAAGCAAGAAATGGAACTAGGTAAATTAACACCAACTAGGATGTGTGTACAAATGGCTTATAGATCACTCTAGCTAGAGCAAGCATCATTAGTCGGCCATAGGGAGTTTATGAAGTAGACGTAATAATAAGACTGACAAGTCAAGTGAAAACCTTAAGCAAGAAAATAGACAATATTACTATGGTTATACAAGGAGGAGTGATGCAGTTTGAGTCTTATGGGTTAGATTACCTAGGACAAGATTGTCAGTTTGATTAAAATGAACAAACAGATTATTTGGGACGCTCTAAAAACCTAAATTAATCCCTTTAGTAATACATAAAATTCAGGATGGAGGAATTCTACACTGGATTTTAGGCACAAACATCACAACCAAGGACTCCGAAAATGGATGAGATAATTTTGGGATTTATTCAGGATTCAAAGACAAAAATTTAGCAAAATGAAGCATCCATGTGAAACTTGGAGATAAAATTTGACCAGCTGGCCAAATTTATGGCTGAGAGACCAAAAGGGAGTTTACCAAGCACAACTGAAACAAATCTGAGGGAAAGGATAATAGCAATCATCCAGTCTAGTGTGAAAAAGCTTCACAAGGAAGAAGATGAAGAGGTGACCACTAAAAGTCACTCTGAAGCTATCAGTAAACCAACTCTTAATCAATTCAAGAACTCTTAAGCCTCTATTCTTAACTCTGAGCAAATCAAGAGAAAATAAATGGAAGTCAAGTTAGACTATGTCATTGGTTTATTAAAGAAGTTTAAAGAAGAGTTTCCTAATGACAAAATCTTTCCATATAGACTAAAGAGTTTGGAATTATCAAAAGAGATCTCATTAATTAGAGAGGAACTGAAGAAGTTGGAGAAGGAAGAGTCAAGCAAAGAGAGCTCCAATGAAGTAGCAATATTACCATAAAAGTAAGCTAGATTAGGAAATTTTTATATTCCTTGTACTATCCTTAGTGTTAAATTTGATAAGGCTTTGCGAACTTAAGAGCTGAAATTAATTTGTTGCCTTACTCTTTAAGGAAGAAAATGGAACTAGGTGAATTAATGCCTACTAGGATATGTGTACAAATGGTTGATAGATGACTCCACCATCCCAAGGGTATCATTAAGGATATACTGGTTAAAGAAGATAAGTTCACCTTTTTGATTGATTTCACCATCTTGGATTTAGAAATGCCCATTTTCCTAGGAAGACCATTTTTAACAACCACCTGATCTTTTATAGATGTTGATGGAAGCGAGTTAACTCTAAAAGTGGGGGATGAGAGGGTTTCATTTAAAGTGTCTGATGGTAAAAGAAATCCATTTAAATTTGTGGATGAGATCAAGATAAGGGGATCTTGTGAAAAATTTGATCAGATTTATACTTATGAGGACCTACCCTAAAAGTCACAAATTTGAAAGAATAATCGAAAGAAGAAGACGAGGAAGAAAGGTGGTAGAAAGCACAGTTAGGTAGCTTACTTATAGGTTATGAAACATATAGTAATTCTACAATCACATCATTTGTTTGAACCAATGTGAGCAAAGGAAGTACGTCGAGCTAATGATGGTAAATGAAGTGTTGCATAGGAGGCAAACCATGATTTTGAAATTATGTTGTTTATCTTTTGTTTTAGATTAGGTATTAAATTTTATTTTTTTTATACAAGTTAAACATCTAGGAGAAATTGAGCATATTATGACTTAGGGATAGTTTGTTATGTGTTTTAATGATCATGTACATAGATTGTTACGTTACGGACGAAAACTTGAGGTTGCACAACTCATAAAGCATATCAGAATTTTTTGCACTTTCTGATTCATATTGGTGCACATCAGCGTGCACTTTTACGATTTACATTCAAAACTCCTTAAATTCATATTTTTCATTCTCTCCTCTTTCCTCTCAATGCTGACAACTCCCATTCCATAACCAATCCCAAGTTTTCTTTTTTCAACCAATTTTAGTGACACCCAAGAAAACATGCCATATGGACACCAAGAAGGAGAGACTCTAAGAAAAAGATATCAAGGAGAGTCCTCTACACTGGACCTACCCTTACAAGGGCCACAGATACTTATATTCAATGTTGGGCGTAAGAAATGCAATTTCAAGGTCTCAAAGATGGATAACATATTTGGCATCAACTGGTATATCGATTGCGAGGCCTTGGTGTAGATTGGGTTAACCTAACTAGTGAGAGAGCTGGTGGAGGTAGAAACATGGTCGTGAGTTTTTGAAATCATAGAACCATTTTATTGAGAGCTGACTTTGGAAGTCCTTTCTACTTTTTTTGCAGAGAAAAGATAGTATGACGGGGATCACACCAATACAGTACAATTTTGTATGATAAGGGAAAGACATCAAATGAGTATCACACAGTTTTTCATCATCATAGGATTGTATGACCAACATTACATGGGTACACCGCACTACCAAGAATTACACATAGATTTGCTTTACGGGTTGCCTACACAACATTTCTAGGGTTGGCTCAACACTTAGGATGACCACAACCTGTGCATATTAAAGGCTTTAATATTGTGTAGTCTGGCTCTCAGGTACATACATGGTGTCTTGAGTCATATGCTGAGTGATCGAGGCAATAACTAGGGGGTAGTTGGGAATATGGATTTTTTCTATCTATAGAGTACGATGGATAGGGTGCCTATAAATCTAGTAAATGCTCTTGTCCATTTTATCCGATGCTAGAGTGAGGTCAAAAAGGTCGACACAATCTGTGTTGGACTGTACGTGACAAAGCTAGCATGGGGCTTGGGAATTTTTGATTAGTTACCACCAATGCTAGAGTTAAAAACTATGGAGGCATTAAATTTGACTATAATGTACGTTATGCACATGGTTCGTCAACGTCAGGGACCCATGGGTTATTAGAGTTATGTAAATATAGTGCCTTAGAAAACAAGTGCATTTACATGTACCTTAATATTCTTTAATTACAGTTTTGTAATTGAAATATTTATTATTAATAAAATAAAAGAGTTTGGTTTTAATGAGCATTATATATCTAGTCATAAGGTACCAGGATTCTTTTGTAAGTAAAATGCATATACATAGAGATGTTTGGGAAACATTTATATTATTAGAATCTAAATTAATGGATTCACAGTTGAATAATCAAGTTGGTTGCTTAGTTATGGTTTAGATTGTAGTATTGCGATTTATCTCCATGTAAGTAAAGGAGTTTACTTCAAGGGAATGATGAGTTTCATGTCATGATAGTAGCTGACTATTGATAATGGCATTGTTAAATGAATGTGCAATCAAGTATGTTTTCAAGAATAAAGTGGGTCGTTACTTTAATCTTAAAACATACAACTTAAGCATTCAC
>JANIIA010489310.1:0-15493 GCA_027478495.1 Erythroxylum alaternifolium | reverse complement strand
ACGCCACCCTCGCGGGGCACGAATTCGGATATCACGGTCGATATCGGGTTCGGGTTCGGTGGGAGTGGGGTGTTACAATTTGTGCAGCAACAAATGCTCGTGGGACCTTATTATGTTGTTATGAGCATTATTGGCATGAAATTGCTCTATTCTAGTGAGTTCATTCTAATATTGAGAAGGAGAAAAATCATCATGCTGATCGATGATGGAGGATTCGGTGAACCTACGCATATCATACATGATTTCTATGTCCAGTTCATAGGCTCTTCCTCTCAACCTAAACCACAATTCTTTGGCGTTCTTAGGGTCATAGGATAGGGAAGTGAAAATTTCCAAAGTGAGCTCCTGATAAACAGGAAATTGGAAACGTATAAATTGGGCTCACTAGATTCTCTCAACTAAGTTTTCTACCCTCTCGCGCAATTTTAACCTATCGAGCATTTCAAAATCAAAATATTTGGGAACTACTACTTGTCTAGCATTTAAGGATTGGAAACGAATTCCTTCCTCCTCTGTGTAGATCAGGAAGGGCACTCCACAGTCTGCTACTCTTTTTCTTCTCCCATGTCCTGCAACTTGATTTTGTCCTGATTGCTCCCGTCTGGCTGATTACTTAAAGCGCGGCATATTTCTTAGGAATTTGGAAGAAATTTAGAGGTTTGAAAATTTGTAAAGAGATGTGAGAGCTTTTGTAGGTTTCAATTATAGAGAGATAAAGCAAAAGTGAAAGTGAATGAAAAAGTGAAGTTAGAAATGAATATATAGGTGGTTGGAGGGTAAAATGGTAAAATTTTCCTTTACAAAATGTGTGCTCCCTTTTTCTGCCCAATCGAAGGCCATACGATTGTGGTCTGTAGTTTTCCACGAATTCTTTATTTTTTCTTCTTTTGCTCTTTTCACATTCTTTTCAAATTCACTTCTTAATTTTTTATTACCCTTTCACATTTCTTTTACTTATTTGATCAATCATCCACTTTATCCTGAAATCTTATTCCTTCTTGATTTTATTCGAAAACAAAATAATCCTAACTACAGAATTCAAACGTTCTAACACAAATAATTAAAGAAAATAATTTTCCATGGGTTGCCTCTAATGTAGTGCTTCTTCTAATGTCGGTAGCTTGATGCTCTTTTTAGGCTCACGGTGGTTCGAATGAATGTCACAATGGTAGTGCCGTCACTAATCTCACAATTTGTACCTGAGCTACTATGCTACGATTTCCACCTTCCTTATAATTCTCCTTTCCTTGCCTTCTTCTACACCATCACTTCTTCCTCATTGCATTCCTAGGGTCCTTGATATCTTCCCATTCTCCTCAAGGTTCGGGTTCCTTGATGTTGGTTGGAGGTAACGGAGAAATATAGTCTTTCCTTGGCACTTAGAAGGTTATTTGCTCTTTTCCTACCCTCAGAGTTAGTTCGCCCCCATCAATGTCAATGATTGACCAAGTAGTGGCCAAGAACAAACATCCAAGAACCATAGGGGTCTCCACATCTTCTCCAATGTCCAATATATAGAAGTATGTAGGAAAGGTGAATTTATCAACTTTTATATGCACATCCTTAATGATCCCCTTCGATTGATGCACAATTTTGTCGACCGTCTTTACCAACATCTTTATGGGTACTAACTCTCTTAACCCCAACTTATGACTAAAGGTATAGGGCATCTTGTTAATACTCACTCCTAAATCTATGAATGCCCTTTCTATAATGACTCTATTGATACTGCAATGAATAAAAAAATCCCCTGGGTCCTCCTTCTTCTATGCGATGTTAGGATGTTCTTCCTATATTCGCTTCTTAACCTTATTCTTGATAGATTCTCTTAATGTGAGCTTCATTTGTAGTCATTCCATGACTTCCTTGACCTTGTTTGATTCAATCTCCTTCAAATTCCTCACTGCCTTACTTTCACTTTGTCTTTCGCTGAGCAAAGATAGGGTATAGGATTCTAGGTTGAGTTACCTTAATTGGCTCGATTATAGGCTCATTTGGAAGGAATTCTTGAATTACTTAGTCTTCTCCTTTATCCCCTTCTTCCTTTACCAGTTCAAGTTCCTTATCTTGGGTTTGACTGATAGCCATAATCTATTCTTTTGGACTAGACTTGGTATTACTTGGAAGAGTTGCTACATTCCGAGTAGACTTTGCCTCCGTTAGTTGGCCTACTTAAACTTTTAGATTGTGTATAGATGAGGCATGGTTTTTCGTTACTTGTTTGAATTTTCTTTCAAGCCTTCTATGTACATCCTTCATGCCTCCAATTTTATCTAAAATCTTCTCTAACTTCGATTCTATCGAGCTTGCTTTATCTTGTTGGAAGCTTGATTGTCCTTAAGGCTTAAATTCTCCTCCAACATTGTTCATCCAAGAGAAGTTAGGGTGATTCTTCCACCCAAGGTTATAAGCATTGGAGTAAGGATTGTTGCCCCCTCCTCATCTATATTGCGCCCCTATGTAATTTACTTACTTTGGATTGTCTTCCTTCATCAAATAATCATCCATGGTATCATGGTCCATATGCCCATAGAGCTCACACTTAAGTTGTACGGCCTTCACCGGAGTTGAAGATGAAGCCTTCATATTGTTAAGCTGTCTCATCAGGTTGTCAATTTTTTCTTGTATTTTTGTCATCTGATCGATCACCACAATTCCTTTTTGCTCTTTGAAGGTAGCAGGTTGCCTATCCCTTCCTTTGTCCCCAAATAGCTATTTCTTTTCATCTCCTCTATCAACTCTTCTGCTTCATCAACTATCTTCCTCATTAGTGATCCTCCTAAAGCTACATCGATCGTGCCTCTCATCGGTGGGTTTACTCGATTGTAGAAAGTTTGCAAAAGGAATTCCTTAGGTAAGTATTGGTGTGGGCACTTCCTTTACAAATCCTTGTATCTCTCTCACGCTTCATAGATTGATTCCCTATCACCTTGCTAGAAATTGGTGATTTTCTTGATGATATTAGTGGTCTTGGTCAGAGGGAAATACTTATCTAAGAAGGCACGAACTAGCTGATCCCACATCGTGATGTTGGCTGTGCTAAGGGAATGGTACCAAACCTTCGCTCTGTCTCTAAGGGTAAAGGCAAACAACTGAATTTTGACTGCATCTTCTAACATCTGATGATACCAAAAAGTATCACAACTTTCGAGGAAGTTAACTATGTGTGCATTGGGATCCTCATTTGCCAATCCATAAAACTACACATTCTGCTGAAGCATATTTAGAAGGGCTGGTTTAATCTCAAATAAGGCTACTTGAACAAACGACCTAGCTACTGCTTGGTTTACCACGTTGAACCCTGGCCTCATAAAGTCCATCAAGGTCGGTTATTGATGTTTTTGGTTCGCTCCGTGATCCATGTTCTATTAATATTCCTTAGCCATTGCTGGTTTCACGATCTCTTCTTCTTCTTCTTGTCGAGCTTTCCTAAGGGTTCATTTTAATCAAGTGATATCTAGGTCTAACATTTCAGCTGCACGACTCGAATCTCTCGTGACTCTTGTGTTCATACAAGAGCATGTTTTTTTAAATAAAATGAAAGAACGAAAACAAAAATTAAAAACTAAACTAAACACCTTAAACTATCGAACTAAATTAATTTGAAATAAAATGAAAGAATGAAAACAAAAATTAAAAACTAAACTAAACACCTTAAACTATAGGACTAAATTAATTGCCTCCCTGATAAAACGCCAAAAACTTGATCGCAGGTATGACAAAGTTTTAATATTTTTTAAACCTTGATATTTCACAAGTGCACGGGTCGTTCACATAGTACCTAAGGTGTCAAACAAATAAGAAGGGTTAATCTAATCCTAAAATCTAAAACCAAAACAATTCACAATAAATCAAAAGAACAAAACTAAGCAAGAAAATAATTCAATCACAAAATTAATTCCACTAATCAAATTTTGAAAATAATAACAAGATAACAATTGCAACACCAAATCCAGAATCAACATAAAAACTACCAATTGAGAAAAAGGGGATTTTTATCCAACTTTAATGAAAACTAATTAATTATGAAATTTGTTGGATTACCTGTTCTAGACGGTCCTAGGGTTGATTACACTTTCTCGACTTATAATCATTAACCCTAATCAGATTATAAGAAATTACAACCTCTTGATTCACAATTTATCCCAAACCTAAATTAGATCTTTAGTTAAGCAATAAATTACCGAAACCTATGCAAGATCTCTCGTTACACAAGTTTAACGGTATGATTCAATTCTTGTTCTATTAAAGTACCTAACTCTCATTAGTGCAATTTAATGATTTTCACTCGGTTCATCTTTTCAATTTATTACTGAATTATGAAGTGAAGAAATTAAATCACAAATAACCCAATAAAAATGTAATAAATCAACTTTCATTAATATCAAAGACAAAATTCTCGAATGTGAGTTTAGACAAATATTAACATTCAATAATCCTATTCTTAATGGCTATCCCAATTCTATAAATCAATAAAATTGAAATAAAATCAGAAAATATGATTGGAACAGATGACGGAGGCAGCAATGGCAGGAAACCTCTTGTTTTGGAAAGTAATTCATATGGGCTTCTTCTCCATGTCTCTCTTCCTTCGTTTCATTCCTCATTCTCTCAAGAAAGCTCTTTAGGGTTTCGGAATGTGGCTAATGTAAAAGCTCCTCCTCTATATTCTTCATGTTTTTTAAATACCTTGGCAGCCCTAAGGTTTTTTAAGGGTCAAAACGGGTCGAAAAATCCTCAAAACTTGACTTTTTATCTTGTCTATGCGTCTATCGTACAAAGGCCATGATGGTTGCCGTGCATGCCACAATTGTGGCCAGAATCAAACCTTTCTGTCACGATCATGGCCCAAATGTCACGATCGTGGGCTGGGGTAGAGTCTTTTTTCACAATCATGGGCTAGCTCACATGGTTTTGTCACGATCGTGACCTATTATACCATGATCGTAGGCTGTGGTTTTGGCCCAAAAAGTCTCTTAAACTTCTCCGTTCTTCGATGTTGACCCTAAAACATTAACAAAAACATCAAGGTACCTCAAAAAAACCTTATTTCAAAGACTTATACTAATCCATAAAAACACTTAAACACATAAACTAACACAATTCTAACTTAAACACTCAAATTAACACTTAATACATAATAAATTAAACCCTAAAACATGAAGCAAATCACACCTATCGTTACTACTTTGGCATTATATTATAATCTTGATATGGATAGTGTGTGTATAGATATGATATGTTTGACATATCTTATTTAATATGTTCTGAAATTTTGGAGCCCCATTTTATAAAGCTCCGAAATCCTCAAACGCTCACTATACTAAAGAGCAGGAAGGGCAAAGATGTAGCCACTTCTTGACCATCCATATCTCAGGTGCCTCTAGAGCCCCAAAAAGAAGCAGTTGAAAAGAAACCAGCCGCAGCAATAGAGGTCAAAAAATTCCAGCAAATCCTTAACCAAATGGCTTCTAATTGTCAACAAATGATGCTACAAATTAAAGAGATCGACACCAAGATGAGACAAGTGCATAAGGAGCAGTGATACATTAAGAAGAAATTCCTTAAGTTCATCCAAAGGAATAACATTGAAGTCCCTTCTCCTACACATTCACCACCACAATCTCCGTAAGCGTTCTTACCCTTTATTTTTTTACATTATTTTAATTACTTTGTTAGTTGTTTTTTCCTTTTGTTTAGTTTGATGTCAGTTTACCTTATTTTGTGGTTGACTTGTCACATTGAAGACAATAGGTTCTCTAAGTATGGAGAGGCGACATTTGCTTTGTCAATTGCATTGTTTTAGTCTATTTTATTCACTGTTTGCATTTTGTTAAATAGAATGCATGTTTTAGGTGTATTAGGTTGTTTTATGTTGTTTTGTGTTAAGCAATAGAACCACACTTGAATTATTCCGATTTGTTTTACCATGAGATTTTATCATGCTAGTTAGAATGAGATTTAATATATGCTTGAACTCAGATTAGGCTACTTGAGTAAAGAGTAAACCATGTCAAGTGACGAAAAGTAGTTGGTTTCATAAGCTTACTCACAATTTCACACTTGAGCAAGGAGGTAGTATAGAGATGCATAATGAATTTTCATTTAAGCTAATGTGAGAATTGAGCCTATATGACTCCATCTATAGTCATTTTATTTCTTTGTTTGTATGATGCTTCCTTAGGTTATTACCTTCAAATTTTGCTTTGAATCGGTTTGATTTTACTGGATGCATGCTTAATAGAGATTATTAAGGCCTTTTTTGTGTTAACCTTTGACTTAAATGACCTACCTTTTATTATCCCTTGATACCCCTATTGAGCCTTAACCCTTTTGTTTTTTGAAAACACCTCACATCTTAAAACCTAAAATCCCATTAACCTACACATTCATAAGCCAAAGGGATTGCATGTGTTTGATCTTTGTGAATAATAGTCATGATATGTGTATTAGCTTGACATTTGAATTGGCCAAAGGGATTGCATGTTTTGATCTTTGTGAAAATAAAATGATGGAATTGATTGGTTGCGTTTGATTTTGCTTGAGGACAAGTAAAGATTTAAGTGTAGGGAAGTTGATAGTTGTGCATTAGTGTGTGTTTTTTAAAGTATTTAGCATGTGTTTCTGACATAATAGGTTATTATTGTTATGTTTTAGGATTTATTTTGTATGTTTTTTTTAGTTTAATCTTCATTATTGTTCTTTTATTTGATATTGATTTAGGGTAAGAATTGATCATTTTATTGTATGAATGGAGGGTGGCCACCTTTGTGATTGAGCTAGGGACCAAGAGAGAAGAAGAGAAGTGGAGGAATTATAATACAAGAACCCACGATCGTGGGACTCATGCTCATTCCATGATCATGGGATACCTAGTCTGAAGATACACGCATGGTTGACTTATTTTTTAAGTTTTGGTGAATATATAAGGACATAAACTCCTAGGGTTGAAGAGAGGATTGGTGGAGACTTGCCTTCTTGAGTAAAAACACAGGTTTAGAGTCTTAAGAGAGGAAGAGAATCAAAGTTTTTCATTCACAATTGGGCAAAGAGCATACCAACATTGAATTTTCCAGATTCGGACAAAAAAGAGGAGGAGTTTGATTTATTTAGTTTTCTTTCGTTTTTTCTCTTCTAGCATTTGTATGATGGATTATTTGATTATTAGGAATGTTAACAACAAGCTAATTTATTTGTAGAGATTACTTTTAAACTTCTTGTTCAACTCCTATTTTATTGATTTGAAAGAATGATGTTTTTTATGAATGATATTTTTATAGCTTACAATATATTGAGAGATTAAGTTGGGTAATTTGTGTAGGGTTGTACAATGAGAATTGGCATTCTATATACCGACATTTATTAAGTTAATTGATTAGTTAGTTAGAGAGAGATCTTGGCTAATTAGTTTATCCCCCATAAGATAACGTAATAACTAGTTGAATTGGTGGATTAATTTTGTAGATTAAGAGATTGCTTAATCATCTCTATTTAATTTGGCTAGGGAAAATTAATTACAGCTTGAGAGATGGTAGTTAACACATTAGGACATCTTAGGTGCAGCATAATTTAATTAACACAATAGGAGGGAGATAAGATAGGGAAAAAGTGATCTCTGATTGTTCTTAAATTCGAAGTTTCTACATTTTTTCATTATCATTTATGCATTGTTAGTTGTTTAATTTAATTTAATTTTCCAGTTTATTTCCATAAAAAATGTCATTCTTAAACAAAGATCAATCTGAATTAAATGGTGCCTAAGCACAATCCTTGTGGTATTGATATCTACATTTTACTATAAGTCGCGACTGATAATTGCATTTTGCATGATGTTTTAGGGAGTAATATGGTAAGTATTTAGCGTTAAATTGAGAGTTAAGTGTGTTTTAATTATGTTAGTTAGTATGTTTATGTGTCTTTTATAGGTTGGTATGAATCTTTGGGCTTAATTGTTATATTTTTGAAGTACCTTGATGTGTGTATTAATGTTGTAGGGTAAACGGGGAAGAATGATGAAGATTTGAAGAATTTCGGGCTAAAAGACATAGGCCACGATCGCGATAGAGAAGGAAGAGTCAGAAGCAACCAGGCCACGATTGTACACCAGGGATCACGATCATGACAGAGAACGTCAAGTCAGGCCACGATCGTGCACTTCAGGCCACGATCATCATAGAAAGGATAAATCATTAGCTATGATCGTGGCAGGCAGGGCCACGATCGTTTCCTGCTTTGGACTGACAATAAAACTCAAATTTTGAGTGATTTTTCAGATTGTTTTGACCCTGAGTTTGACTTAGGGCTACTACAGAACAAATATCACACTACAAGACAGTCGTTGGGAGTCATTAAAGAGTGAACAGAGTCAGACAGTCGTTGGGAGTCATTAAAGAGTGAACAGAGTCAAGAAAAATAGTGAGTTTCTGTAAAAATTCAAGAGCAACCTAGAGAGAAATCAAGCAGTTGAGGAAGGAGACGAAGGAAGAGAGGCACGAAGATACATTTGACGTGAAGTACTTCCCAAAATAGGCAGTTTCCTACAATCATAACCTCCGAGATCCGTTCCGATAGTATTTTCTATTTTTACTTCGACTTCATTGATGTATGACATTGAATATTGATTGGAATTGCTATTGTTGAGTGTTGATCTTTTGTCTAAACTCACCTTCGGATTTTTTTAATTCTTGAGATTAATAAAATTATTTGATTGTGTTTTACTTTGATTTAATTGTGATTCAATTTCAATTCTTCAAAGCTTGGCAATAAACTGAAAGGGTGAGCCAGTAAAAATCATCGATTTGGACTAACGAGAGTTAGGTAAATCAATAGGTAGAGAGTTGAATCAAATCGGTAGAGTCGTGTAACAAGAGATTGAGCATAGATTCCCTATATGTTAATAGACAAATTCAGAACTAATTTAGGTTTTAAACCAATTGTAGAATTATAACTCGAGATAGAGTAATTCACCCTAAGACTGTCTAGGCCCGTTAAATCAGAAATTGTATAATTGGTATATTTTCTTTAGTTTCGAATTGAATCCCCATTTCTGTCACTTGATTATTTCTAAGTTGGGTTTAGGATTATTTGAGTTGTTTGCTACTTTGTTCATTCTTGTGGCACTTTAATTTCTCAAATTTGATTATTGATTGATTTATTTTCTGCATTGGTTATTTAATTAGGTTTATTGCTAACTTAGCTGCTTTAGATTTTAGGACTAGTTCCCTTCCTCATGGGATCGATACCTTAGGTACTATATGAATGACCCGTACGCTTGCGGTAATTACTAAGGTTATAATTAGTAAAACTTAACACGTGTAACCTTGAGCGAACAAGTTTTTAGCGCCGTTGCCGGAGAAGGCAACTTAGTTCTATAATTTAAGGCATTATAATAGTTTAAACTTTTTGTCTTCCTTTTTCTTTAGTTTTACTTAGGAATCGTGCTCTTGTATAAACACAAAAGTCACAAGGTGTTTAAGTAGTGCAGCGGGGACTTTAGATTTAGATATAACTTGTTTAGAAAGAAACCTTAGGAAAGCTCAGTGAGAAGAAGAAGAAAAGATCAAGAAAGCACAAATGGCCGAGGAATTCTAAAGAAACATAGATCAAGAAGTCAACCCTGGAAGGCCACAATAAAGGACCCTTATGGATTTTATGAGGCCAGGGTTTAATCTTAAAAACCAAGGAGTGACTAGACCGCCGGTTCAAGTGGTCTCATTTAAAATTAAGTCAGCCCTCCTGAATATGCTTCAGCAAAACGTCCAATTTTATAGACTGGCAAACGAAGACTCGACTGCTCACATCTTGAGTTTTTCGAGATCTATGATACTTTCTAATATCACCAGATGTCGAAAGACGCAGTGAGGATTAGGTTGTTTCCTTTCACGCTTAGGGATAAAGCGAAGGCTTGGTATCATTCACTAAGCCCCGCTAACATTACAATGTAGGAACAGTTAGTGCGTGCCCTTTTAGATAAATACTTCCCGTTAACAAAGACTACCAAAATTATTAAGAAAATTACAAATTTCCAACAAGGTGATAGGGATTCTATTTATGAAGTGTAGGAGCATTACAAGGATCTGTAGAGGAGATGCCCACGCCATAACATACCGAAGGAATTCTTACTGTAGACATTCTATAACGGAGTGAACCCACATACCAGAGGCACCATTGATGTAGCATCGGGAGGATCGTTAATGAGAAAGACGGTCGATGAAGTAGAGGAGTTAATAGAAGAGATGGCCATCAATAGCTATTTATGGGTGAGTGAATGTAGTAAGCAATCTACTAACTTTAGGGAGCATAAACGAGTTGTCGCTGTCGATTAAATGACGAAAATGCAAGCTAAGATTGACAAGTTGACGTGACAACTCAGAAATATGAAGGTGCCATCCTCAGCTATGGTAAAGGTTGTGCAATTGAAGTGTGAGCTATGCTTCCAATTAGATCATGATATGGTGGACTGTTATCTAATGAGGGATGGTAACCCAGAGCAAGTTAATTACATAGGGGCCCAATTCAGATGTGGAGGGGGTAATAATCCATACTCCAACATATATAACCCTGGGTGGAAGAATCACCCTAACTTCTCCTAGTCGAATAATAATAATAGAGGGCAATTCCAGCCTCAAGAGCAATCGAGCTTTCAGTAGGATAAAATAAGCTCAATGGATTCGAAGTTGGACAGGATTTTGTACAAGATAGGAGGTATTGAGGAAGCATATAAGAGGCTCGAGAGTAAATTCGAGCAAGTTACGAAAAATCATGCTTCTTCTATATATAATTTAAAAATCCAAGTGGGCCAGTTAGCGGAAGTAATGTCGACTCGAAATGTTGGAACTCTTCCAAGTAAACATTGAGTCAAATTCGAAGGAGCGTATCATGGTCATAACTCAGACTTAAGATGTAGAAACTTCACAAGAGCAAGAAATTGTAGAAAATAGAGGAAAAGGTAAAGAAGTTGAAATAGACCTTTCAATTGAGCCCTCGATGGAATCAATTCAAGTAACTAAATGGGTATTTCTGTTCCCTATTACACAGCAGTGAGAGTTATATGCAAAGAGGGAAACGAAAGAACTGTGGGAAGTCGAGCATAACAGGAACGAGGGAGTGATGGACCAAATACAGTCAAACCTCAAACTACAAGAGTCCGTCATGAAGAAGGTTAGGGAGAAACCACTAGAGGATAACCCCAACATTGTAAAGAAGGATGATCCAGGGGACTTTTTTATCCCCTGTAGTATCAACAACAACAATATAAACAGGGCATTCTTAGATTTAGGCACGAGTATAAATATGATTCCCTACCCTTTCAGTCTTAAACTGGGGTTATAAGAGTCAATGCCTACCAAATGTTTAGTTAAGACAGTAGATAGGACTTCACATAGACCAATGGGGATTGTAGAAGATGTGCCAGTAAAGGTTGGTAAATTTACCTTTCTGACAAACTTTTATATTTTGGACATTAGTGAAGATGAAAACACCCCAATAATTCTTGGAAGACTATTCTTAGCCACTGCATGCTCAATTATTAATATAAATGGGGGCAAACTAACTCTGCGAGTTGGAAAGAAGAAATTAATCTTTAAGGTGACGGTTAAAGAGAACAAAGCTCCTTCACCTCTAGTAGATCTCAGGGAACCTAAACCTCGAGGTGAATGGGAGGACATAGAGGATCCCAGGAATGCTTCCCAAAAGAATCGCTCGTGAAGGAGAAAGCGAGACAAAGAAAATCGCAAGGACGGTGGTAGTTACAATATGGTAGCAAAGGTTCAGACTTTGAGATTAATGGCAATGCTACCATCAAACCATTAATTCCAACCACCTTGAGCGTAAACTTAACGTTGAGCTATTGATGTTAAAAGAAGCATTGCATGGGAGAATTAGCTTCGTGTAGAATTTTTGCTAGATTACTCGAATTCTGTAGTTAGGTTTATTTCTGTTTAGGTTGAATAAAAGTGAAAAGAGGAATAGGAGTTTGGAATCGTAGGGAAGAATACACATACGTATAAAGAGAAGTGAAAAAGAATCTCAAAGTGAAGGATAAAAGAATTAGAAAAGAGCAAAGAAGAACCTGAGTACAGCTGTTTCTGCATTCTAAGTTTAATTTAAAGAAAAAGTGATCTCTGATTGTTCTTGAATTCCAAGTTTCTACATTTTTTTGTTATCATTTGTAGATTGTTATTTGTTTAATTTAATTTAATTTTCCAGTTTATTTCCATAAAAAATTTAATTCTTAAACAAAGATCAATTTAAAGTAAATGATGCTTAAGCACAATCCTTGTAGGATCGATATATACTTTTTACTATAAGTCACAACTGATAGTTACATTTTGCATGATGTTTTAGGGTGTAATCTGGTAAGTATTTAGAGTTAAATTGAGAGTTAAGTGTGTGTTTATGTGTTAATTATGTTAATTTGTATGTTTATGTGTCTTTTATGGGTTAGTATGAATCTCTGAGCGTAATTTTTAAATTTTTAAGGTATCTTAATGTGTTTGTTAGTGTTGCAGGGTAAATGGGGAAGAACTATGAAGATTTGAAGAGTTTTGAGCTAAAAGATATAGGCCACAATCGTCCACAGTGGCCACGATCGTGACAGAGAAGGAAGAGCCAGAAGCAGGCAGGCCATGAACATGCACCAGGGGCCACGATCGTGATAGAGAGCATTAAGTCAGGTCACGATTATGCACTTCAGGCCACGATCATGACAGAAAGGATAAATCGCCTGTCACGATCGTGCCTTGCATTGGACTGACACGAAAACTCAAATTTTGAGTAATTTTTTAGACCATTTCGACCCCGAGTTTGACCTAGGGCTACTACAGAATAAATAGCACACTATAAGACAACTGCCGAGAATCATTAGAGAGTGAAGAGTGTCGAGCAAAATAGTGAGTTTCTGTAAAAATTCGAAAGTAACCTAAAGAGAAATCAAGCAATTGAGGAGGGAGACGAAGGAAGAGAGGCACGGCGATACATTTGACGCGAAGCACTTTCTGGAACAGGTAGTTTCCTATAGTCGCGACCTTCAAGATCCGTCCTGATAGTATTATCTATTTTTATTTCAATTTCATTGATGTTTGAGACTGAATATTGATTGGAATTGCTATTGTTGAGTAATCTTTTGTCTAAACTAACCGTCGGGTTCTTTTTACTCTTGAGATAAATAAAATTTAATTGATGGTGTTTATTTCGATTTAATTGTGATTCAATTTTGATTCTTCATAACTTGGCAATAAACTGAGAGGGTGAGCTGGTAAAAAGCATCAATTTGGACTAACGAGAGTTAGGTAAATTGATAGGTAAATAGTTGAATTAAACCGGTAGAGTCTTATAACGAGAGATCGCACATAAATTCCCAATAGGTTAATAGACAAATTTAGAACTAATTTAGGTTTTGGACCAATTACAAATTGAGAGATCCTAATTCGCATAATTTGAATTAGTGTTTATCAATTAGGGTTAAGAATTATAACTTGAGATAGAGTAATTCACGTTAGGACCATCTAGGCTCGTTAAATCAAAAATTGCATAATTAGTATATTTTCTTTAGTTTCGAATTGAATCCCTTTTCTCTTACTTGGTTATTACTAGGTTGGGTGGATTATTTGTGTGGTTTGCTATTTTGTTCATTCTTGTAGCACTTTAATTTCTCAAATTTGATTATTTATTTATTTATTTTCTGCATTAGTTGTTTAATTAGGTTTATTGCTATCTCAGCTGCTTTAGATTTTAGGACTAGTTTCCTTCCTCATGGGATTGACATCTTAGGTACTACAAATACTCAACACATCAAATTTGATAAGTTTAACCTATATTGGTTGAACATTAAACCATATATGTCAACCAATCTCACCAAAAAAATTATTTAGCTAACTATAAATGGTTATGATTTAAGCACTTTCCAAAATGTTTCCTAGCAGTGTTTAAAGATCAAAAGGCTTTTATATGTTTAATGCACACTGGTCAACTAATACTACAACTAGTTTTTGGCTCTAATGGCTTCTAAGGATCTTGAAATCCTATAAATACATATTTTTAATTGATTTTATCATTAAGAAGTATATGGTGTATTTTACATATATTTATAAGCGTTTTTCAATTATTTGAGTATTGTTGTCTTATATTTGTCTGAGTAAGCCTCTTTGTAGTTATTAAGTGATACAGTAAGGTATTTTTTAGTTGTAAGATTTAGTTGAGGCATTATATTATCATACTTAGGGGTGTTTCAAGTAAGATTGATGTTTCTTTTCATTGTAAAGGAAGATTGCAAAAAGTTCCTCTTTGTCGAAAAAAGATTGTACAAAGGTTATTCTTCATCTTGAAAGAAGAATTATCGTGAAATTCTCAAGAGAGTTTTAGAAATGGACATAAACAACAGTTATTTGTTGAACCACAGTTTGTATTATCTCTTCCCTGTCCTCTTTGAATTATTGTTCAATTGTTTAATTGATCTATATTAAGCAATTTTCTCATCCATATTTTTATTAATCGATGTTAAATGAGTACATTAGATAGAAAACTTATTAGTTGAAATATATGGTTTAATGGTTGACCAATATAGGTTAAACTTATCAAATTTGATGTGTCATTAGGGACTAATAAAACTATTTCCTATCTCTCCTTATTTATAATTAAATAGAAAGAACCATAATCTAATTAACACTAACTGCTAAATAAACTAGGTCACACATATGAGGATTTAGTTTACCAATAAAGTTACGTCTTGGAAAGATGATGAAATAGAACAACACAAACAAACACAATTGCACTTACTTAAGGAAATTATCCTTCCTAAGATAAGAATTTTGATGCAACAACCAACTAAAACCTAGTTTTTTAATAGATTAGAGGGATTAATAAATTGACACTTTAGTATCTTATCCAACAATAAATTATAGAAAAAATGGACTAATAGACCTTGTAACAATTGAGTAAACAATTATAAAAGATAATCATAAAATGAAATTTGGTACTCAAAATATAAATCAAACATTAAACAAAAATCAGACCTCATATTGGCTCTATGTCCTAAGTCATATGTTACATTGTATCTCTATATCATATCATATTGGCTCTAACTTAATAGTGTAGGAGGGCGAGTCTTCTATAATAATATTCAAGTATGAAAGATGCCTTAATACCTTATCACAAATTGTCAAAATTGTCTTTAATTACCCTATTCTTCATTTTACCTTTTATTAGAGAAGTACTCTAAAGGCAATCACATTTAGCACTTATTGTACAAATCATTTTATGATTAATAAAGGCATTTTTCATTATTTTGATGGTTATATGTTTATGGATTTGATGTCGCTCTTAAATTGATTTAATAAAGTCCTTGATGGAAAACAAAGCATGGAGGAAAGTTGTTGACCCCCGTAAATTTTTTTCGTTAAATTAAGCATAATAGTTCATGGAATAAATGCATAAGAATGAATTGAGGGCATTTTTGGCATGTAACTTATGTACCAAAAGAGCCTAAGCTTATAAG
>JANIIA010489264.1:0-15496 GCA_027478495.1 Erythroxylum alaternifolium | reverse complement strand
GACCATCCAAGTATTGATGAGACCTAAAAACAAATCCCTCAACCTAAATGTTAGGACTTATGCCTTCCATTGACATGGCAAGAACCAAAGTTCTTTTAGAGTTGGTTTGTTGGGTAAACCTAAGCTTGCTCTACACGAATCTATTCAAACTATGGAAATTAGTTTTCCAGATTAATAGGTTGATCCTAATTGGAAGCGTTGACTTGTTAGGCACACCTAAAGTCAATGTGGATAGAGGCAAAGTTGGGTATTACGCATGAGATGTATATGCATCAAGAGTTGATAGCCCAATGAGTGTGCTAAATCAATAGTTGATGGCATAAGTCAATAGTTGCATGTTAAATGCAATTGGTATGAACGATAGCTACCAATTTACCTAAGGTGGTCTGTTAGGTAAACCTAGGGTCATTCTTAGCGATACTAGATATTGACCCACTTAGAGAACTATAAATTTTCTTGAATTTGTAGTGAGGGCTATAGATTCAGGTAAAATATTGGGACCCATAATGCATGTACTAAAGTCCTTATCAATATGTTTTTATGTACATTCTAACACTCTCATTCTTCTAGGTTATTGAATTACCACGATGTATTTATCTAGTATGAACTTACGCTTTCTACTAGACTCCAACAAACTCACAAGATCAAACTTCTTAGATTGGCTATGGAATTTGAGAATTGTTCTCAAATATGAGAAACTAGGATATGTCCTATCTGTATTATGTTGGCCTCTATATCACCATAACTGCAAAAGCAGCATGAGTTTATGGATGCTCATACCATAGTCTACCATCTAAGGTAACTATTTGATGAGTAAGCATGGTCCAAAAAGTTTGACACCTTGAGGTTACTTTTTCTCTTTAAAATGGCTAAGGGATCATCTCTAGTGCAATATGCATTAAAGATGAATGGATATATTGAGAGGTTAGTCAGTTTAGGTTTCATAATGGATTATGAATTAAGTATAGACTTAATTTTGATTGGTTTGACTGATAGTTATTCACAGTTTGTTCTTAACTATTGGATAAACTAAATAACCACCTCGATACCTGAGCTAATTAATCTACTCAAAACAACTAAGCAAACTATTAAGAAGGATAGTAAGGTTATTATGCTAAAGGACTATACTTTTGGTTCTCACAAGAGGAACCAAAAGAAAAAACAGAAGTCCAAAAAGCAAGTGAGAGGTGTAGCCAAGAAGAAGGCACAAGAGATTATATCAAAGGGAATATACTTCCACTGTAATAAACAAGGGCATTGAAAGAGGAAAGCCTATTTAAAGCTGCTGAAGCAAAGGAAAGGATTAGATGCCCCATTATCTATTTTAGGTATGTTATTTGTCATTAAGGTTAATATTATTTCTGATCATAACATTTAGGTATTAGATACTGGATCTAGCTCACACATATATATTGATATGCAGGGTTTGTAGACCACTCAAGAAGGGAGAGATGGACTTACTTGTGGGAAATGGAGCAAGAGTTATTGCATTAGCCGTAGGAACCTATGCTTTATATCTTACTAGTAGGCTAGAGTTAATTTTGTATAATTGCTATTATGTACCCGTTGTGACAAAGAACATTGTATCTATTTCATGTCTTAATAAAATAGGATTTCATTTAACTTTTTAAAGCAACATTTGTTCAATTATGTTGAATGAAATGCTATATGGTACTGCTATATTTTGTAATGTATTTATATTGTAGATATGTACAATCCAATTTTAAACATCAATGACAATAAAAGACAAAAATGGGATAACTTAAAATCATCTTACTTATGGGATAGTCAACTTGGCCATATAAGTGAGAGGCGCATATTTAAGCTATACAGGAGTGGTAGCTTACATTTGATTATGAATCATATGACACATGTTAATCTTGCCTGTTTAGCTTTTGAAGGTAAAGGTGTAGGAACAAATAGGTTATTAGACCTAATACATTATGATGTATATGATCTAATGTCCATTCATGCCAAAGGTGGTTTTATGTACTTCATTACCTTTATCGATAATTATTTACTATATGGGTATGTGTATCTAATGAGATACAAGTCTGAAGCATTTGAAATGTTTAAACAATCCAGACATGAAGTAGAGAAATAGCTTTGTAAAAGTGTCAAGACACTTCGATCATATCGAGGTGGTTAATACTTAAATGAGGAGCTTCTAAGTTATCTCAGGGATAACGAGATTATATCCTAGTGGACTTCACCTTACATACTGCAACATAATGGCGTGGCTGAAAGGAGAAACTGAACTTTGTGGACATGGTAAGATCGATGATGGGCTTAGAAGATCTACCGAAATCCTTTTGGGGTTATGTACTCGAGGCTATTGTTTATGTGATAAACAGAGTCCCTTCAAAAGCAATTGATGTTACTCCATATAAGATATGGACTAATTAATAAGAAACCCTATCTTTCGCATTTGAAAGTTTAGGATTGTCAGGCTTACGTAAGGCAGATTCAATTAAATAAGCTTGAAGCAAAATCTGATAAATGTCTATTTGTAGGATACCCTACGGAAATAATTGGATATCAGTTCTACAATGCCTAAGAGCAAAAGGTGTTTGTCTCAAAGCATGCTATCTTTTTAGAGAAAGAGTTTCTTTTAAGAGAAGATAGCGTGAGTAAAATTGAACTTGATGAGGTTCATGATGCCCAAACAAACGCAGACTAATTGTCTGAACTTGAGATTGTTGTTTATGGAGATGAGACAACAGTTGAATCTTCTGACATACAAAATGTTTATTGGTCAAGTAAGATACGTAATGTTCCAAAAAGATATGAAATTCTCATAAGTAAACATAATGATGTATTGATCATAGAGAAAGACAAGCCTACAACCTATGAAGAGGCTCTAAAAAGTTCATAATTTAACAAATGGCTTCAAGTAAGCTCGAAATGGATTCTATGTTTGAAAACTAAGTGTGGACTTTAGTTAACCCACTCGAAGGGCTAAAACCCATAGGGTGCAAGTGAGATTTGGTTCATGTGTACTCACCTATGGTATTAGATACAAAGGCGATTGACTTTAGTGCAAGTAAGAGACTGTTAAAGTAGTGATCTAAAGGCAATCACTTTTAGCACTTTTGTACAAACTTTATTTTGATTAATAAAGTGAAAGGAAATTTTCATTAATTTGGTATTCATATTTATGAATTGATCTTGATCTTAAATTAAGTTAATGAAGTCCATGATATAAAACATAGCATAAAGGAAATCATGATGAGATTATGATAATGAGATTCCTATTATGTGCAATGATGTTAGTATCTAAATCATCCCTAGTTATAGGATTAATAAGATAGGACATTGTTAATCTGGATAGACTAATATGTTGTACTCCTTCATTTGATCAAGCCGTGGATCTCATAAACTGTAAGCATGAGATGTTTAGAGTTAATATATGGATGCTTACTAAGAGTAGTAAGTACATCAGATGACCCGCTATGAGATTATCATATGAATGATCTATCAAATGTCAGTGATTAATCTATCATTCATATGATAATCTCATTACAGTAATGGTGCAAATATCTTTAGAGTTGAGGTACTCAAGAATATCTTGGATACTGATCTTGTGATTTGATACCATTTCTTATTTCCTTATAATGAGGAAGCTCATAAGGTGGTGATTGGGTACAATGATTAGTATTTAAAGATAATTAGGTAGCCAACAAATGATTCACCAATCGTGACAGAAGGAGACGATACCCACGATGTCTTGTTGGGGTCATTACCTAGGAATCTTTGGCCAGAGTAGATGTGTCATGAAGAGAGTCTTCAATGACATAAAGAGTAGTGAGATCTCCAAGATGAAAACTAATATCACTTGGACTAGATGTTATGTAGCCAATCTAATGGGAGTTGACATAAAGCCTATACTCGGAAACCAAGTGGGGAATAGAATGGTGAAAGGATGATTTGCAGTGTAATTACCTATGGAAAGGTTCGTAAGTTTGATAATTGACTATCAAATAGTTTTTATGTTAATCCACTTACTTTATGATAAATTGGCATCATGAAACCATTTATAAATTGCTAGGATTAAAAAAAATTCAAGTGGCCAAAAATAGGGAACCTAAAGGGTCATATACTTAGGAGATTAAGAGAATGTTTTACAATAATATCATCATACGATTATGGTAACAAAATGTTAAAAAGCAATGGACAAAGCAAATGTTCCACGGATGTCCAAGGTGGAGTCACGATCATGACCCACTAATTCCAGCAACATATATAAATGATTTCTCACTTAAACATAGAGATCAATAGCGAGGGAGTCCATAAACTTTCTGGACATTTAGAGCAGTGAGAAGGAGAATTTCTGTGCATGTTAAGCAAGGGTTGCTCAATGTTTATTGCATATGATATAATTCTCTTTTGTCCTTCCTATTGAGCATCCTACTTATGTTTCCATCTTGTTTGGTGCTCATTAATGTGCATGCTTGTAAATTCCATAATAATTTTATAAACAACTTTTTTTATGAATTTCCTTCATTAACACGTACATATGATGCTGTTACGTGTATGAGATGTATGACACCTATTTTTTAGGTGTTTAACATTTTATTCTTAATTTTACATGCATGCTGATGAATATGACAAGCGTTAGTGGACACATACAGTGCTGGCTAATTCCATTTAGTTTATAAACAATTCTTTGGAATTAGTTCCTAGAAATTTTTTATTAGGCACATTTAGAATGTGTATAAAACTTTGAAAATTTTCCAAATTTAATTAAACTTGATTCAATTAATAGATCAAGTCAAAGTCAACACTGGTAAGCTTTTGGAAAGCTAATGGGTTGACTTGCTTAATGTCTTATGTGTATGTATTTTGGTTATAAGACCTTGAAAAATTTTTATAAGATAAAAAATGTATTATTTTGATGCTAGTAGCATGCTAAGTGTATGTGCTTGAAATTAGGGCTTCAAAAAATTTCCAGACATTGAATTGGTCTCTTTAGTGTCTAGTAGGTTAACTCATTATCTTGATTATTTTGACCTTCAAGATATTTTTGGCTTATGTCGAAAATTTCTTGATAAATTTAAGATGACCTAGGGATGTTTTAGATAATTAATTGATGTTTGGAAATTTTGGAAACCCTACGGATTAATTTAGAATTAATCCAAGTAAAGCATTGCTTTTCTAGTATGACTTGAAAAAGCATGGTACTAGAACTAAAGTGTTTAATTTGGACATAAAAATAATTAAATTTTGGGGTTCTTAATCGAGTCACATTCATAATTCAAATTAGCTAAGACTAATACTAGCACCTAATTTGGTTTAAAAGTTAAATCGAATCACTAACTTTTGGTGCATAGTCAAGTCACAACCTAAATAAAACCTCCTTTGTGTGCTACATACATTAGATGCTTTTTGAGGGTTGGTTAAAAAGGCATGATAAGGTGGTTATGGACAGAGGCTTAATTTAATTAAGGCATCCATAATCATGCCATATAATTATAATAACTATCTGAATATTTATATGAGATATATATAAGACCATTCAAGTATTGATGAGACCTAAGAAAAATCCCTCAACCTAAATATTAGGACTTATGCCTTCTATTAATATAGCTAGAACCAAATTTCTTTTAAAGTTGGGTTGTTGGGTAAACCCAAGCTTACTCTACAAAAATATGTTCAAACCATAGAAATTAGTTTTCTGGATTAATGGGTTGGTCCTAACTAGAAGCGTTGATTTGTGGGGCAAACCTAAGGTTAACGTGGATATAGGCAAAGTTTGGTAGTATACATAAGATGTATACGCATCAAGATTTGATAGCCCAATGAGTGTGCTAAATTAATATTTGATGGAACGAGTTGATAGTTGCATGTTGAATACAATTGGTATGAATGACACCCATCGATTGACCTAAGGTGGCTTGTCGGGTAAACCCAAGGTCATTCTTAGTGATGCTGGATATCGACCCACTAGGAGAACTATAAATTTTCTTGAATTCATAGTAAGGGCTATAGCTTTGGATAAAATAGTGGGACCCATAATGCATGTGACTAAAGTCCTTACCAATATGCATTTATGTACATTCTAACGCTGTTCTTGAATTGCCATGATGTCTTCGTCCAATGTGAACTTAATCTCTCTAATAGACTCCAACAAACTTACAGGGTCAAACTTCTTAGATTGGCTATGGAATTTGAGAATTGTTCTCAAATTCGAGAAAATAGGATATGTCCTAGATAAGCAACTTCTCAATCCCCCTACTGCCGATGCCTCTAATAAAGATCAAAAAGCTTACAAGAAGCTACTGGATGATAGTGAGTTGGCTAGCTGTATTAAATTGGTTTCTATGTCACTAGAACTGCAAAAGCAGCATGAGACTATGGATGCTCATAGCATAGTCTACCATCTAAGGGAACTATTTGATGAGCAAGCTCGGTTTGAAAGGTTCAAGACCTTGAGGTTACTCTTTTACTTTAAGATGGTTGAGTCATCATCTCTAGTGCAGTATGCGCCGAAGATGAATAGATACATTGAGAGGTTAACCAATTTAGATTTCATAATAGATCATGAATTAAGTATAAACTTAATCTAACTAGTTTGACTGATAGTTATTCACAGTTTATGCTTACCTATTGGATAAACCAAATATCCACCTCGATACTTGAGCTGATTAATCTACTCAAAATAGCTGAGCAAACTATCAGGAAGGACAGTAAGGCTATTATACTGGTGGACTATACTTCTGGTTCTCACAAGAGGAACCAAAAATAGAAGAAGAAGTCCAAGAAGCCAAGGGGAGGTGTAGCGAAGAAGAAGGCAAAGGAGACTACAAGCAAGGAATATACTTCCATTGTAACAAAAAAAGGCATTGGAAGATAAACTGTAAAGCCTATCTAGAGTTGCTCAAGTAGAGGAATGCATTAGATACCCCACTGTCTATTTCAGGGATGTTATTTGTTATTAAAGTTAAATACTATTTCTGACCATAACATTTGGATATTAGATACTGGATGTGGCTCATACGTATGTGTTGATATGCAAGATTTTAGGGATAGTAGACCACTAAAGAAGGGAGAGATGGGCCTATGTGTGGGAAATAGAGCAACAATTGCCACATTAGCTGTAGGAACCTATGTTTTATATCTTCCTAATAGGCTAGAGTTAATTTTGGATAATTGCTATTATGTACCTGTTGTGACAAAGAACATTGTATCTGTTTCATGTCATAATAAATCTAGATTTCATTTAACTTTTTAGAGCAATGGTTGTTCAATTATGTTGAATGAAATGCTATATGGTACTACTACATTGTACAGTGGTATTTACATAGGAGATATATGGAATCCAATTTTAAATATCAATGATAATAAAAGAAAAAAATGGGATTACTTAAAATCATCTTACTTATGGCATAATCGAATTGGCCATATAACTGAGAGACACATGTCTAAGCTACACAGGAGTGGTAGCTTAGGGCCATTTGATTATGAATCATATGACACATGTGAATCTTGCTTGTTAGTCAAGATGACTAAATTACCTTTTAAAGGTAAGGGTGTATAAACGAATAGGTTATTAGACCTAATACATTCTGATGTGTATAGTCAGATGTCCATTCATGCCAGAGGTGGTTTTATGTACTTCATTACCTTTATCGATGATTATTCATGATATGGGTATGTGTATCTAATGAGATATAAATATGAAGCATTTGAAATGTTCAAACAATTCAGCTATGATGTAGAGAAATAGCTCGATAAAGTGTCAAGACACTTTGATCAGATTGAGGTGGTGAATACTTGAACGAGGAGTTTCTAAGTTATCTCAAGGATAATGGGATTATATCCTAGTGGACTCCACCTTACACACAACATAATGGTGTGACTAAAAGGGAAAACCAAACCTTATTGCACATGGTAATGTTGATGATGGGCTTAGCGGATCTACCAAAATCCTTTTAAGGTTATGCACTTGAGACTATTATTTATATGATAAACAGAGTCCCTTCAAAAGTAATTGATGTTACCTATGTGAGATATGGACTAACAGGAAACCTTATCTTTCTTATATGAAAATTTTGGGGTTGTCCAGCCTATATGAAGCAAATTCAGTTAAACAAGCTTGAAGCAAAATTTGATAAATGTCTATTTATAAGATATACTAAGGAAACTATTAGATATCAGTTCTACAATGCCTAAGAGCAAAAGGTGTTTGTCTTAAAGCATGCTGCCTTTTTAAAGAAAAAGTTTCTTTTACAAGAAGACATTAGAAGAAAAATTAAACTTGATGAAGTTTATGATGCTCAAACAGACACAGATCAACTGTCTGAACCTGAGATTGTTGTTCATGGAGATGAGATGATAGTTGAACCTTCTGACCTAAAATGTTTGTAGGTCAAGTAGGATACGTAATGTTCCAGAGAGATATGGATTTCTCGTGAGTGAACATAATGACATATTGCTCATAAAGGACGATGAGCCTATAACTTATGAAGAGGCTTTGAAGAGTTCAGAATCTGTTAAATGGCTTCAAGCCATGAAGTTCGTAATGGATTCCATGTTTGAAAACCAATTATAGACTTTAGACAACCTACTCGAAGGATTAAAACCCATAAGGTGCAACTGGATTTTCAAAAAGAAAATTAACATGGATGGTAATGTGATTACCTATACCTATACCTATAAAGTGATATTAGTCGCTAAAGGTTAACGTGAAAGACAAGGAGTTTACTATGACGAGACATTTAGCCCCATAGCTATGCTTAAATCCATTAGAATACTCCTAGCCATTGCTACTCATTATGATTATGAGATATGGCAAATGGATGTGAAGACGACTTTCTTGAATGGAAACCTAGCTGAGGATATATATATGATACAACTTGAGGGCTTCATCTCTAAAGATGGCGAAAAGGTGTGGAAGCTTTAGAAATCCATTTAATGATTAAAGCAAACATCTAAGAGTTGGAACATTTAATTTGATGAGACAATCAAAGAGTTTGGTTTCTCACAAAATCTGGATGAACCTTGTGTGTACAGGAAGGTTAGTGGGAGTGGGTAATCTTAAACAGATATTTATGGACTCATGAGGGTTTTAGGTACAATATTAGGAATGATAATGGAAGTGTTGTGCTCTATCTCACAATAGCATTTATATTGGTGATATCTAACTCATTTTTTACAAAAAATGAGGAGCATTTGGTGACTTTTAAGAATAAAATCAAAAAAATCAAATTAATTGTAAGAAGGAGCAATTACCCTAGTTACATGAATTATAAGGTAATACCTAACGCTTACTTGTCCACTTAATATAGATTGTTGGTTATGGATCTTCTAATTAAGGGTTATAGTAAGAAGAGAAGTCTTAAGAGGAGTACCAAAGTTAGATGGTGGAATCTAAAAGGGGATACATGGAACAACATAAAGATAGAGTAATATATGGAGAAGAATAGAAATTGGAAGGAAATGCTAACTAAATGTGGGCAAGAGTATTAACTCTTTTAAGGAATACAAGTAAAGAGATATTGGGTGTTTCTAAAGGGATTAGGTGTAATAAGAAGTAGTATTGATGGTGGAATGAAGATGTATAAGAAAATGTTAAGATCAACCCTATAAGAAATATGGGGTTTAGTGACGAAAATTACCGATAGAATGTGAAGGTTTTCCATCTGCAAGCAAAGTTAGTGACAGAAATTACCAACAATATGATTCATCAGAGAAACAACCATAATTAATCTTTAAGGACCGAATAAAAATATTCCATCGCTAATTTACTAACAAAAATTTTCTATTCTGTCACTATATTTAGTGACGACAACCTTTATATCGTCGGTAAATTTAGCGATAGTCAAAGTTTTAGAAATCCATCGAAAAATTTAGTAAAGGTAAGTTGGGTTTCGTCAGTAAATTTACCTATGGATTTTTCTTATTCCGTCAGTAAATTTAGTAGTAAATTTACTGATGAATATTATTATTTCGTCGGTAAATGCACGAATATTGTTTTTAATTTTTTTCTTATATTTAATTTTGATTGATAATCTAGTGATTGATATTGTTATTTGTTGATAGTATTTTGATTTTTTATATGTTTAATTTGCCTAAACAATAAGTTGATTGATAATATAAAGTAAAATTATCTTAATTGATAATAAAAAATTATTATCTGCAACACTAAGTATCTAATTAATACAAAATGACTTAAGAGTAGCTACAACTAAGCTATGCAATTGGTGAATGCAGATGCTCTAACTACTACGATGAGGTACTACCCCTCCCCTTGAACTCATCCATCTCATTATAGGGTTGGCTTATGTACTCCATCGATTATCGTAACTGTGTTGCTAACCTCTCTACTATGCTTTCAAGCTAAACGAATCTTTTATTAGATATGAATTGCCTACTAGATGCAGGTGTACTGGATATGGAGGATTATGAATAACATATGTTCGCAAATGAACCTAAGTTGAAGATTCTTCCACGATAGTCCCTACCACTCACTGCATCAAGATATGTCTAACTCTCATTAACAGTTTCAAAGTGCTAACACTGTCATTTAATGCTTTCTTGTATTTGGTTCTATCAGGAGGCAATGTTTATGTTAATAAGTGATAATTATTAAGAATTAATATTAAAGCATAAATTTCACATACAGTAAGTTCTCTACATTGGGTGTTGACAAAGGTCACAGCATCATGCTTCTTAATATGAGTGTGTAAAAAGAGATGACAGAGTGTAGGCTTCCTGTCTACAGACTTTTCATGCATCAAAATAAACTGTTATAAGTGAACTACAATTTACAAAAAATTCAACAGAGTTTCCTTTATTTTTACGATATTTACCCCTTATTGAAAAAAGAAAGTAACTTAACAATACAACCATATATGGCACCAGAAATTGATAACATTATCATTCTCCATAATACATAAGTTAAAATCAAATTTCAGCCATCAAAGTAAAAAATCAGAATATAAGTGCAAATTGTAGATACTTACAAGTTTCTCTGCATGCTCTTCGTGGGTAATAGATACTCCAGTGTGTACGAAAAGACTCTCTCTCCGTTCCTCCACATTTGTTTGCAGAGTTGCAATTTGAAATGGGCATTACCTCGGGCGATGTCCAATACTACTGCTAATGACTCCATATTTCTTCAGATATATAAGGAGGTCGTACACCAGTCTTGTATATCGCACTAAGAAAGTTTTTATAACGTGTACTAGCTCACCTCTCCCATACTTTATAAATAACTGCATCAAATTTGGAATCCTAAAAAATTCTTTCTAAAAAAGGAAAAACATACCATAAGAACTTATAACCTACAATATTTATCTAATTAATGTATAAAATTAATTAGATAAAAAATACAAAAGTATATTTTTGTGCCTCAAACTCTTGATAATAAAAATCCTTTGTCGCCTGAGACATATTCTTCTTTATATAACCCTTAAGATGAATCTTCTCCTTAAATTTAGATGTCATATTTCTTGAGCACATTCCACACAGAACCAACCTAATATAAAAGCAATTTTATATCATTTTCAAATTAAAACCTATAACTTTATTATAAGCCTATAATGTTTCATGTATTTTCACTCACATATTATTGACAATTGTTACGTAAGTTTTTCCATCAACTCCTTTAGCTCCAAGCTAGAGGTTGCCTCCTTCATCTGTAACATTTATCCCTGATATCTCTGTCGGTATAGAGGTGGTGGATGAAGGAGAAAAGGTGGATGAAGTAGCATCAGGTACAAAAGGTGAATGGATAGGGATTGTAAGTCAGGAAGGTGATGCCTCATTTAGATGTGCCATAGGTGGATGTATAGATTCTATAGCATCTGTAGAAGATGATGCTTCACTTAGACCGGCACTGGTTGATGGAAATTGCGGTAACCTGATCCTTAGCTGCATTATATCTTATTTCTCTTTGGTGGCATAATTTTAGCCTAAATTCACATTTTATTAACTATTTTAGTAATAGAATAGTACAAATTCCATATATAATAATATATTGTTGATGCAATAATAGATTATTTCATATAATATTCTATTACAAACACAAATTAATCCTTATCATGATCACTTAATTGTAAATCAAAATCATCATCATCTTCTTTTTCTGAAGAATTAGAATCAAACTCAGGCTCATTTTTAAATCTCTCACCCTGCTCATCCTATCCAGATGAAATTTGAACATATTCATTATTTGGATAGTTTAAAGGTTCATTCTCATCATATGTAACATATGCATTCATTTCATAAACATCTTCCTAAAAGCTTCACTTTCAATTCTCTTATTTTCTTTTCTTTTCATGTAATTCAAAAACACCTTTAGGTTTAACTTTGCAAACGGCCAACCAGTTTGACTTATCTCGTTGTAAGCTGGGAAAAGAGACATAATACACCTAGATCACTTCCATCTCCAAGTCAAAATGTTCAAATTGTCTTAATCTTTTTCGCTAGGTGATTTCAACTAGATTGTACCGGCTATGCACCAACATTAGGAGTTAGATCAAACCAGTCATACTTAAATACCACACTATACTTTATTGGTAATGTAGGGTACTCAATTTTAAGTATCTCAGTAATTTTACCATAGTAGTCCATCAATTCACCCTGTATGCAAACCCTACTATTTACTATTTCTGTACAATGACCATGATATTCTGCATGAAATTTGTATTCATTAATGAAATACACTGGATAGATTTACCAGTTCGTAAAGGTCCTTTTGGAAGATCACATATGAAGTTATTCTCTATTGTATTTTCTGAGGCTTGCATAAAAATAAATTATCATATTAAATAGTATAATGTCATTTGAACACTTTGATCTGATGATTCAACCATTTCAATAATTGTAAGTGAAAATTTACAAATTTCTCGAACTATCGAGGAAAGTTTCTTTAAACTTCTTTATTGATATCATCCTATGTTTTTAGGCATTAGCTCGCATAACCATTTCTCGTATAATTTAAAAGAATTATTATGTATATCAGTTGTGAACAACAGTAACTTCGAAAACCTAAATAATTAATTTCAAATTCAACTTCAACTTACTGCATAAACGGTTGAACCTCTTGACAATTCAATAAAATGTAACTATAGACAACCTTTATTTCTTCCTCTATTAACATTCTTCTTGTTGATCGTCCGTATATTCATCCAAGATATGTGAAAATGGATAAGTTACCATCAACATCACCCATTCCTCCCACATCATTATTACGAGGAACTTTTCTTTCTCTTATGTGCACATGTGACAAAATGTACTTGCTTCCTCCACTAAAT
Source organism: Erythroxylum alaternifolium (assembly GCA_027478495.1). NCBI lineage: Eukaryota > Viridiplantae > Streptophyta > Magnoliopsida > Malpighiales > Erythroxylaceae > Erythroxylum > Erythroxylum alaternifolium. The sequence continues at coordinate 2,237 of JANIIA010489264.1, read as the reverse complement.
AAGCATCACATATCGAACCTTCAACTTTATCTTCACCAGCTTTATAATGGGGAGGAGGTGTTTGTACCATCCTATTCTTAATGAAATTTTGTTTATTGCATATAAATGGATGATCTGGAGGAAGAAATTTCCTGTGGTTGTTAAACTAAGATGATTTGGCAGCTTTTAGAAGATAAAATGCATCAAAATCATTGCCACAATAAGGACAAGCCAATTTCCCTACTATGCTCCATCCAAATAACATAGCATACATAGGGAAATCACTAATAGTCCACATCAAAGCTGTTCTAATCACAAATTTTTTTTTAAGAGAGACAACATATGTCTCCACACCATATTCCTAAAGATGATGCGATTTAGATATGAATGTTTGTAAGAATACATCAATTTTATGCTTTGGATTTATAAGCCCTGGCGCAACCGCTGTCATGAACATATATGCCTTATTCATACACATCAATAGAGGCAAATTATAAGGAGTAATTATGATTGGCTATAATGAATATAGTTGGTCAGATTGACTAAAAGATTGGAATCCATCCGTCGACAATCTCAACTTAACATTTCGACTTTTAGCTGTAAACTCATAATGGGTGTTATTGAAATGTTTCCATGCTAGTGCATTTGATGGATGGATCATTATTCTATCTTCCTATTCATGTATGCTAGTGCATCTGATGGATGGCTCATTATTCTATCTTCCTATTCATGTTTATTATGTCATCTCATGTGAGATGCAATAACATCAGAGGCATATAGTCTTTGAAGTCTCAGAGTTAAATAATAAATTCACTTCCAAGGTACTAATTTCTATTTCATAGTATGCTTTCTAGGTTTGAATCTAGATTGACTACAAAATTTACACTCTTGTAATTCCAAATCATCTCCACAAAACAACATACAACCCAATTTGCATCAATAAATTTTTTCAACTGGCAAACTAAGACCCATAATAAGTTTCTTCATATTGTCAAAAATTATTGACCATTGTATGATCAAGAGGCAATGATTCATTATACCAAGTAATAATTTTATCAAAACTTCAATAAAAAATATTTCCTTCAGACTTTATGTTCAATATTCGAGCAATTAAAGATAACTAAGTCAAGGTATGATAATTTTGCCATAATTCTTGATCAGCTGATTGTAGTAAGTCAAAAAAACTATTTTTCATGTGGGTTTGGTTCTTCTTCAAGATTTTCTATATTTTCCTAAAAGGTATAACCAGCTGCATCATAAACCATTTGGATGTAAGGATTTCAATTACACCCACATTATTTGTTTTAAATCTAGTCCCCCTTTAAACTCATCAACATTTATTGACAAGTTTACTTCATTACCCCTTGAGGTGTTACAGATCAATGGCTCCCCATATCGTATCTACTTAAAATATTTTGGAATAAACCTTTTTCTTAACAAATGGAGATTCACTTTGTCAATAGGAAGAAAACAAATATGTTTGCACTTTTTACATGGAAATTTGATTTTTGGGCCATCCATATATGCAGGTTAAGAACATGCATAGTGAATAAAAGCTTAAACTCCCTCAACAAACTTAGGATTAATGAAATCATCAGGTGTTAATCATCTATACATCCAAGATCTATCTACATTACTCAATTATGCAAAACTGTTATATAAAAAAGTGATTTCATAGTTAGTATCCTTCATTTTCCCTAAGTTTACAAAACATTTAGGGTGTGCTTGTTTAGTGGGCATGGAAAAAGAGGAATGGGTATGGAATGAAAGATTGAGTTTGGTAAGGGGATATGATTATAGGGTTATTATTTTGATTACCCACTTTTGGGTAATATTCCATTCCTCTCCTAATCTAGAGGAATGGGTATCATTGTTATAGAGGAATGGGTTAATAAATTACATTATAATTAATTAAAATATAATTAATTAATTAAAATATTATTAATAATTAATTAAATGCAATATAATTAATTAAAATATAATTCATCATTAATTAAAATATTGTAATAAATAAATAAATTAAAATATAATTATTCGTTAATTAAAATATTATAATTAATTAATTAATTACAATATAATTAATTAAAATATTATTAATAATTAATTAACTACAATATCATTAATTAAAATATTGTAATTAATTAATTAATTAATTAACTACAATATTATTAATTAAAATATTATTATTAATAATTAATTAATTACAATATTATTAATTAAAATATAATTCATTCATTAATTAAAATATTGTAATTAAT
>JANIIA010489236.1:0-15504 GCA_027478495.1 Erythroxylum alaternifolium | reverse complement strand
TGTGGCATTGTCTGGGGGTCATACACTGGTACTTGTCTACTACTATTTTAATCATGAATATCTTTTAGTTGCCTATACAGACCTGAAAATTATCGCATTGATGTGATGCCATAAAAGGGAAGAGCGCATCCAGAGAGATCAGGTTTTGATGGTCCGTGGACTGCAGAACCTCTGAAGTTTGATAACTCGTACTTCATGTAAGATTCTAATGAACGTCACAAGAGTCTCGTCTTTATATTTAACCTACGGATTCAAATTAACCATTTGCATGTGATCAATTATAGTGAACTGTTGAGAGGAGAGACAGAGGGGCTCCTGAAACTCCCAACTGACAAGGCTCTGCTGGATGACCCTGCATTTCGTCCTTATGTTGAGCTGTATGCGAAGGTAAAATGGATTTGCTTGTATTTATGAGTATCAACTAAAATCTAGACATGTCACTCTGACCTTGACTTGCGTAATTTTCTCATGAATTTCAGGATGAGGAAACATTCTTTAAAGACTATGCCGTATCACATAAGAAACTGTCAGAGTTGGGATTCACTCCAAGTTCCTCTGCATCCAAGAAAACTGCCAAGGACAGCATTGTTTTGGCACAAAGTGCTGTTGGGGTGGCCGTTGCCGCAGCTGTTGTGATCTTTAGCTATTTTTATGAAATCCGCAAAAAAGCGAAGTAGATAGCATTCCCCACACATATTCCCTTTCAAATCTGTGTCATTTTCATTTTGGCTATACTTTTGCAGCTTAGGAGCTGATCACACACTATTCTACGGTAAAAATAATATATGCTACACTGAATACAGTTCTTTCTCTACTACTTTTCAATACAATACCAAGTGAATCTACATGAACTATACTTGATATCATCTAATCGTGCTAAAACTTCATTCAAGGAAAAGGAGTTGCCATTATAGGATTTATAGGGCTATTGATTAATCCAGTTGACTGCTCCATCCATGAATTTGTGTTATGTGATTACAAGGTTTCTTCTCATCCACCGCTTGTCGATCATTGATATCAGCGGATGGCGTCTTGAATTGATTGCCAAACTCTTTTCAACTTCTCCGCTGGTAACAAAAGACAAGACTAGGTATCAATCAGTAAGTATAACTGTACCCAATTGTTTTTGGATAATCTCTTTCTGCATTTGGAGGCTCAAGCTCAAGGCTTTCCGTTAAAAGCTGATAACCGATCTGGCCTCTGATAAGCTTTGGGCCAGAGGTATCTTCGTTATGAACAGCCTTGTAAGCCTCACTGTTATGGGAAATCTAACTGCCACATTTGATACACGAGTGCATATATCATGAGACCTACCGAGACCCTACAAACCAAAACATGTACTAGAACCGAACAAATTTCATTTATCATTGTAGTCGTCGTCGCATTCAGTCCGAAATTTCAGTCTAAAATTTCGTAATAAAGTAGGGTCTAAAAAAATCTAATAATACGAAATCTTATAGAATAGTCTACAGAATTGGAAAGGCAAAGTCGCGGACGATTGAGTAGGGTCCTTAATCTCCTGATGCAGGTCTTCTTGCATTTATTAAGCTGTACAGTTACACTCCCCACTTGTCTGTATGTGCAATTTTCTCGTTCTACATTAACAAGTTGGTTGCTCCTACAAGACAATTGTTACAAAAGAAAAACACTCTAGGAAGCCAAAAAGGTTTGGAGCTAATGGGAAACAGACGAGTTGGGTCAAGCCGAACTTCGGATTATAACTTCGGTCGAGTTGGTTCAAGTGCAAATGCAATTATCATACCTAAACATAGAGAGCAAGAGCGAAAAGAGGATGGTAAGGGTGGGGTTTGGGGGTTGTTTGAGGAGGTTGGGGTTGTAATTAATTATCCAGATTGAATGTGTGTGTATGTGGACATAAAGAGAGAAAGAAAAGTCTTCCGTTTCCTTTTGGCCTCTTGGAGAGACCCTTTTCTGGGTTGAGGAGTACCACCTGAATGAGGGGACAGAGGTAGTTAGGTAAGGTAGGGTAAGGTAAGGTGAAGAGATTTTAGGACAGCCCCACACTCCATACCACCCTCCCTGCCATATACCTAACCACATGACCTTCAAGTGCTTGCTTAGCTGGCCCTCATCACCCTCATTGCTGTTAAAAACTCTTTACAAGACAGTATACATTACAAATATATGGTATTTGTGAAACTAATTTGGTACTCTGTAAATCTTGATATATTGTTACGTGTTCTCAAGAGTTTACTACAGTCGTTTTTGCTTGAATAGGATATCACAATCTGAAGAGATTCATTGATGTTAGTGAGACTTTATAATAGATATATCTGGTGAGCAACTATTATCAATATTGAGTTGATTTTGTATACTGTCTAATCAGATGAACGTATGTAAATGCATTAACATTGTTGAATACTCAATTTACTGAATAATCCTACGAAACCTGATTATCATTTTTGTACACATGTGCAAGTGTATGTGCACAGGTAGGGAAAAGGCAGGTTGAGAAAGAGACATTTGTTCCAACTATAGACAGAGAACTACCTAACTGGCTGGGATCATCCCATCCCATCCCATCCAAACAAAGTAAACCTCTCCTCTCTTTTCCTTCTTTATTATCTCCTCTTTTGGAGTTCTTTACCTACAGTTTTAAATTGTCATATCATAATTCTTGCAATTTTGATCGTCTTTCTTGCAATTGTGATTATGATTTAAAACCTCATCTTAATCTACACCCAAGTCTTTCATCTCTATGCAAGTACCAAATTTGGAGCTTCAGCTTCACCCCTTTTTGAAACTTTATGGAGAATACTTGGTGGGTATTGGGGCAAAAATGCAAAAGTGGAAGAGTAGTAGTAAAGTACTCTTTTTTGGAGTGAAATCCAAATAGAATTTTCAACATGAAAGTGAAGCTAATGGTGGACTAAATGTTTTTAAGGACAGTCAAGTAAAGGTAAAAGAAGTAGGTAAATGGAAAGAGACTGCTGTGGACACCTCTCTGTTTTTCTCTATCTCTTTATCTCCCTCTCTCTCACTCACTTTCCATTTGATAGCAACTCCTACCCATGATCTTTAACTTCTACCATCCACTTCTATGAAAAATAGAGAAATAGAGATAACGTTAGTATTGATTGTTTAGTTCTTTTCGACTAAATATAAATTAAGATCGAGTTTAACAATCAGTTTGAAAATTTTGAATTAATATGAACTATATTAACAAAATGATATCATGATATGACTCCAAGTTTGATTTAGCTCATTGTCAACTTTGGATAGAGAATACACCAATAATGATAATATATGCAAATTGGTGGTAAGATAACAAGGAGTGAACTCAACCTTCTAACCCCATACCCATCTATTTTCTAACCTTTTGTTGTCTAAACTTGCACCACAAGAGTTGTCCAAAAAGATAGAAAAAGTGGAAGGTGAACCTAAGTCCACATACATCTACACCCACATCATTCAAATATATCTTTTTTTTTTATCATCTAATCTCTCCTTTTCTTTTATCACCATCTTCTCTTGGATTGAACCAACCTCCAACTCTTCTAGAAACCCTTACCTGATAGTGTACTACACCGATAGAATAAAGAATCAGCAACTACCATCTACATATACTTAAGCAGGGGCATACTTAAATTCACCTTACTTGAAATATAGATAAAAGGGGCATTTCAGAATTATAGAAGTAAAGGGTAATTGCATTGATCTTGAAAAGAATATTGATGTGTGTGGACCTGCTTACCTGCCTGCCCTACAAGGCCTACGCTAGTGGTGTTAGTTCCAACAACATGGTATATTAATATGAGGCTAAAGCATGGATTCTGGTAATTGTTGTATACTGAGTTAGGGAAGATTTTTAGAGTTAACTAAAAAAAATGATTAAGCAAAAAAAGTATTTGTCCATTGTGTAAAAGATCGTTTATAATTTAACTAAATTTTAAAAATTATTTTAAATTTTTTAAATTTTTTTAACGTTATATAAATAACTCATATGAACTAATTAGATCTTACTGATATAGTGAAATAATCAAAATTTTAACTTTATACAAATTAATTAAATATGATTTGAATAAAATAATTTTAAATAATCATAATAAATCATTGATTAAAGTCAAAATTAATTGATTTTAATCGAGTTTAAAACTGTCTAATTGTGGTATCAATAACATTTGATTAATAAAATAATTTTAAATAATTATAATAAATTATTGATTAAAGTCAAATTTAATTAATTTTAATCAAGTTTAAAATCCTCTAATTGTGGTATCAATAACATTTGATTAATTCATACGTGTTATTCATATCAGATACATTTTATTGTTTTTTTATGAAAATCTAAGAGAATAAAATTGCTTTTAGAAAATTAAAAAACATAGAAAGATTTTTAAAATTTAGTTAAACTATAAAAAAAGTGTAGTCTTTTTTTACCCTTTAATAATAAGAAATATAAAGAAAGTAAAAAGAAGGAAAGGACATGTTAGATCACAATTAAAACCTTGTCTTGCATACATTTTAATACCTTTACTTTACACCTACCTAAAGGTTAGCCGTAGTTAATGTTTCTTCAAACTTATTAATATTTGATTGAGGCTCTTATCATCAAACAGAGAAAGCAAACAAGCCGCTCTCTCATACCCGTCTCACCAACTCACTCATCTAGAAGCTTAAGATAAGAGAGTCACTCCTCTCTCTGTCCCTCTCCCTCTCTCAGGTCAAGAGCCTATAAAACTCAATCTCAAACCCTCTCATGGGTCGACCTTATCTTCCCCAAACTACACTTTGATCTTCCATTGCCACTACTCTACTTAGAGTATAGTTTTATATATATAATGGGAAGGTCTCCTTGTTGTGAAAAAGCTCACACGAACAAAGGTGCATGGACCAAAGAAGAAGATGATCGTCTGATTGCTTATATCAGAGCTCACGGTGAAGGTTGTTGGCGTTCTCTACCTAAAGCTGCAGGTCTTCTTCGATGTGGGAAAAGTTGCAGACTTCGTTGGATTAACTATCTAAGACCTGACCTTAAGCGTGGGAATTTCACCGAAGAAGAAGATGAACTCATTATCAAACTCCATAGCCTTCTTGGAAACAAGTTAAGTGTTTTTTTTTTTTAATGATATGATGAGCACAAAGTTGAGAACTTTTAGAGGATCCAATGTACTTACTGGTTTCTTTCTGAATTTTGTTGCAGATGGTCTCTGATTGCTGCTAGATTACCAGGAAGAACAGACAATGAGATAAAGAATTATTGGAACACACATATAAGAAGAAAGCTTCTGAGTAGAGGCATAGATCCTGCAACTCACAGGTCAGTCAATGAACCACCACTAGAAACCACAATATCTTTCACAGACGTTAAAGAAGAAAAAGTTAAGATCAAAGATGAGAAGATCCCAGTTCAAGAAAGGTGTCCAGACTTGAATCTTGAACTCAGAATCAGCCCACCATATCAAGATCATGACGAGTCTGATCCATTCAAAACAGAAGCCAAGATCTCTCCTTGTTTCTTCTGCAACTTGGGGCTTCAAAACACTAAAGACTGCAGTTGCAACAATTCAGGTATCATCAGTAATGGTACCAGTAACAAAAACATCAACCCTGGTTATGACTTCCTAGGCTTGAAAATTACTGGTTCTGTTGATTATATAAGCTCATAGATGAGAAATCAAGATATGTGCATGAAACTCTAGTTGATTTTACTTGAAGCTGAACAGAATTGAGAGAAAAAATGAGGAGAAAAGGGTTGCTGGTAGATGATTCAAATCTCTTTAGTCTCTCTTTTTTCCCCCTAGTTTGTACCATTATATCAGTTCATAATTAGTATATATAAATTACAATAGTACAGCTGACATAATCTGTTGCCTTCATGATTTTCTTGGCAAGAAAATATCATCTTCTTTTGCCCATCAAGTAGGGAAAGTTAGGACAGAACCCCTACCAGATCTTTTTAAAAGTAGTTGTCTTGTTGCTTTCTGGTTACTGTCATGCTACTAGCAGACCAGTTCAAGATGGGTTCTTTAACTAATCAAGTAATCATTAACTAAACTTGTGCTTTGGTTGCGAATCATCTTATGGATTTTAGTATTAGTACGGGAGAGTATTAGTATTAATTAACATCAAGCTCATTTCGAATTATTTTTAAAATTTTATAATAATATGTTAATTTTATATATTAAAAATATTTTAAATTTTGAACCAGTAACCGTATTTATTAAAATTATTATAAAATGTTTTATTTTTATATATTAACTATTTTAAAATATACTTATATTTAATATTTAAATGTAAATATTTTTTAAATTTAGAAATTCGACTCAATATTTTAGTATATCAACAAGTATGACTCGTACGATCCCATTTAATTATCCGATATGGTATAAATCAAATTTGTAGCGTTTTTAAATTTTACAGTGCAAAATTAATAACATTGTCTTTCATTATTTAGTTCGGTTTTTTAACTATTACCCATGTTTTAAAAATTAGATTGGAAGTTAATTTTTGGTAAGATAAAAAATTTAAATTTTAAAAAGTGTCATTGATTTAAATCATTATAAAATCGATTAAAATTAAATAAAATTGAAAATTTTGAAATATAGTTAAAAGAAATTTTATTTACTTTTCGAAAATTTTGAAGTCTAATTGAAAATTTGTTACATAAAAATTAATTGATTTATTTTAGTTTATAAAAATTGAATTATCAATTAATAAATTGATTGGTTAATAATAAGAATTATTAAAATAAATTAAACCGAAAATTAATCGGTTTAAAAATTTTTACGGTTAAATAAGTCAAATTAATTCGATCTTTCTATAATTGATGCAAAGGAAATGTTGCTAGCAATTGATGTTCCTTCTCTAATCCTTGCTAAACAAAGAGTCTTATGCATTGAGTTGTTTTTGTTGTTGTTGTTTTATAATTATTGTTAACTTAATTGACTTTACAATCCTTCCCCAAGTAATCATTTGCAATGAAAATGGATTAGAAGTTAAATTAGTAAGATAATATGTTTAAATTTTAAAAAGATTCAATCAGTATTAAAAAATAATAAATCTAATTAAAGATCGAATAAATTTAAAGAATTTTAAAAATAATTAAAGAATAATGTCCTTACTTATCGAAAGATTTAAATCTTAATTGAAAAACAAGACTGTTAAAATAAAATTAATCAATTTATTTTAATATATAAAATATGATTTATTTACAAAAACTGATTAATGAATTAATAAACTGATCAGTTTTTATTAACAAATAATATTAAACCAAATCAATTTAAAAAATTAAAAAATAAACAAAAGATTGACTAATTGAAAATTTTCACTCTTAAACCGATTAAACGGTTCAATTTTTAAAACATCCGATATCTTTGAATTCCGGAATAAGTTAGGACATCTCATATATCCAATAGAAACGTATGTGTTACCTAAGTTTAATTTAGGGTAAAAGATATAATATATTATTATGATTATATTTATTTTAAATTATTAAAGAATATATCTTATGGCATTAAAAATTCTTTAAAAATATTAACTTTAATATTTTTTATTAAGATTGGGTCAAAATAATTATATAAATTTGATATACGATAATTTTTATTTTTATCTTAATTATTTTTGAATTTTTAAGATTATAACATATTTCAATAATTTAAAACAATAATAGAAAAAAAGGTTTAAGCTTTTACTTAAATTTGTATATTGTACTAAATGTATACAAGCAGTGGGTGACCTATTTCTCCACGTAATAAAAGCACATCAAAAGCACACGTTTTATTAAAAGAACTAACAACTGTCCAAAGTACCAAACACATTAATAATTCCACTAACCAACCCAACCAAATTTTTAGTCGTTATCTTTTTAGATGCATATTGGCTAAAATTTTGAATTGACGCAATAGTCTATAAATCATGCTTATTAGATATTTCACATTAGGCAAATCATGTGCAACATGCTCGATTAAGAGAGTGTAATTAGGAGAAATTCGAACACAGGATCTTTTGACCACATACTCTCACTCTACCAACTCGACAATTCTTAAGGGAAGACTCAACCAATATATATATATATATATACCACAATTTGGTGCTTAATGTATATTTAAAAGTAATAATTATAAATATTACTGTTGTAAAAATTGTAATCTATTCACTAATTCTTGATTATAAGTTTAAAAACTTGATTAAAAATTATGATTATGCCTAGGATATTCTGTTTGTGGATAGATACTGACTGTTGTATTTAGCTTGGTATATGAAGTTTGAGATGTTGAGTCAATCATAAATTACATAAATACTTCTTTTTGTAACCAAAAATTATGATTTATTTTACAAAAATATAAAAGAAAGAATTATAATTTTTTTAAAATCTTCCAAATTAGAGAAGTAATCCCAAATGAAATTTTGATAAATACACATTAATAGTAAGTAATGTCATTATAACCTAATATAATATTTAGTTGGTAAAGTAGAAAAAAGAATTAAGGATGACAATTAACTGGGTTAGATTCAGGTCTGAAAAAATTCTATGTTTAAGCTTGAACTTGAAGCCCGATTACTGTTTTTTAAATAAAAATGATATTGTTTTATTAGAAAACCATGATTAATGTTTTTTTAAATAAAAATGATATTGTTTTATTGAAAAACCATGTGCTTAAGATAGAATTAAGGTTATCATTACTTCAAAACAAAACAAAAAAGAATTAGGGTTATCATTACTCAAAAAAGGTTAGAAAAAGAAAAAATAAGATAAAACCCTAAAAAAATTCTAGCTATCTAACCAATCAAGCTTGCCATAAATGAATATAGGTTTGAAGAGGACAAATATGGGTGGCACTTACTCGCAATCAAGTCCAAAAAAAGCACACCAATAGTCATTACTACATAGAAAAAAAGTGGCTTTTCAAGCATATACATAGGAATGTTAATAATTTAGGGTTGAGCTCGAGTTGTCCTTAATCGGGGCTCGGTCTAGCTCGTTATTTATTTTTTAAGCAAAAATTTTAAAACAACATCGTTTTAAAAAAATAGGCGAGCCATAGGTTAGGTTCGTCCAGTCAAATTATAGTCTACCATTAACTTACTTGTGACCCGACCAACCTAAACCAAAAAGAAGCTGAGCCAAGCTATTATTGTCATCCCTATATGCACGTGCATTCCTTTCTTTTGTTTCTCTCTTTTCAAAGGTGTTAGGCAGAGAAATTGGAATCTTCCTTGGGATCTCTCTGTGCATGTATCCAAGAAAATTGGTCAACAAGGCATACGCTCATAAATTGAGTATTTCTTCTTTTTATATGCCTTTGAAATCGCCTTTTGACCTATACTTAGCAGTTAGCACTCTTCAAAATTCTTATTAGGGTATTGGTTAATATGTAATTATTTTTCTAATTTGTTTATATACAACAACAACAACCACCAAGTCAAAATTTTACCGACACGCACAGTTTGAATAGATCCAGTAACACGTATCTTTACTCTTTCTATTTTGTTTAGATACGTAAATGAAATTAATAAGTAAATAGAAAAACCAAGAAGATATATCTTAAATTCATGTTAATTGATAGTGCACTTTATGAATTAAGGATTAGGATAGATTGCCTAATTGAATAATGAATATCATATCACTTTTAAATATTAGATATATTTATAAAATCCTTTTAAAGAGACAACTAATATCTATTCCCATTATATTTATTGAAGCCATTATTGAAGAACATAGCTAACATAAATCCAATTATATAAAAAATAAGAAATTATTTAGAAGGAGAAAAATTATTAAACTTTGGTAAAATCCAATTATATAATTATTATTTCAACAATTAAATACAATTCTTAAATCGTATAGTCCCATGTCTCCCCACTTCATCAACTCGACCACCCTCTAGGGGGCCTAGTGTGGAGTACCCAGTTAGCGTGATTTGCAGCCTATTATGTCAATCCGGAGATATACCCAGTACGCATCTAAATGATAGCAACTGTGAGTTCTTCCATTTCAAAAAAATAGTTTATCTATGAAAATGTAAAAAAAGAAAATATTATTTAGAAGGAGAAAATTTATTAAACTTTGGTAAAATCCAATTATATAATTATTATTTCAACAATTTAATACAATTCTTAAATTACATAGTCCCATGTCCTTCCATTCCACTAACTCGACCACTTCTTAAGGGCCTTTGTATGAAGTACCCGATTGGCGTGATTTACAAGCTATTGTGTCAATCCGGATATTTACTCAGTACAAATCCAAAGGATAATGGATGCGAGTTCCTCTGCTTCAAAAAAATATTTATCTATGAAAATGTAAAAAAGAAGATATTATTTAGAAGGACAAAAATTATTAAACTTTGGCAAAATGCAATTTTATAATTATTATTTCAACAATTTTTGTAGTTAATAAGATTTATATTGGCTAAATTACTCTTGCATGTTATAAATTATTTGATGATATTACAAAAATAATTTAATTAACATTAACTATGACAATGGCTCTTAGGTATTTTCATTTTTATTGGTAATTCAACAAAATGGCATGGACGTAGTTTGTGACGGAAATCGAGGGGAAATAGGCAATAGAGATGGAGGCAAACGTCTCTATCACTCACCGCGGACATCCTCTGTTTTTGGGCCGGTGGTTGGTGGGCGTCCGACGTAAGAACCGTGTGCCGACTGGGGCTGTGGGACCCTATCCACGTCACCACTTTGATTGGATCTTGCCTTTTCCCACCTTACCCTCACTCATCCCTTCCAACAACAAAAATCCATATAATATGGTATAATTTTTTAAAAAATATTTCTTATTAATTTTCAATTTTTATTTACTGAAACCCATTTGGAGAAATTAATACACTCAAATAGTTTATTTTATATTTAGCTACTATTTATATTATTGGGTCCAAGTCTTATTAGTATTTTTAATTTAAAATAAGGTGTGCTACTTAAATATTAGTTTTAAAGATAAAAATATATACTTTTTTTTAAACGGAAGAATTGGCAGTCGTTATCCTTTAAATACGCATTGGATAAACCTCTATATTGATGCAATAGCCTACAAATCACGCCAAACAGATACTCTGTATTAGGTAAACCTTGTATGACAGGCTCGATCGAGAGAGCGTAAGTAGGAGATTCGAATATAGTATCTTTTGACCTCATTCCCTCCACTCCACCAACTCGATCACTCCTAGGAGGCATAAAAAATATATACTTACTTTCTAATTTAAGAATTTTAGAAAATTTTATTATTTTTTAAAAATTCCTTCTAATTTTCAATTTTAAAAAAAGTCCTTGCTTTTAGACTTTAATTAAGATAATTATAATGAATTACATGTAATATAAATATCAGACATGAAGTAAACAAACGTTTTTCACACGATGATTCAGTTTATATCTTAAACTCAAACCAAATTAATTGAAACAAATTCAAAATAATAATTTATTATAATAATTTTAAATTATTAATTTAATTGGTTTTAGAATTGAGTTTAATTATTATGTTAGTAACGTTTGGTTAATCTGCATCTAATATTCATCTGAGGTATGAAAAAATAATTTTTAGAAAATTAAAATTATAAAGAGATTTAGAAAAATTTTAAAGATTAGATGATTTTAAAAAATATTTACCATTTTATTTGATTTAATTAAAAATTAAAAATATTAATTATGGCCTTTGAAAGAAGCAAACTATTTATCCAAACCCCAAAAAATATATAATAAACAGGAAAGGATAATAAAGATAGTGTGTGGCTTACATCCATGCATGCTTGCATGCAATGCCTGTTGATATGGTTAGGTGCTTTTTGGGTCCTTACACTTTAATGTGATGGTTCCCAAAAGTCTAGTCAACTTTCTTTATCCTATTCACTATAAATGCACATATTTCTTGTTTTTCTTTTGGTTTTCTTCTTATTAAAGTTATAATAATTATATTGTGAAAATTTTTAAAATTTTTAAAATTATAAAATTAATCTCAAAATAGTTTTATTAATATTTATTAATATAACTGATTATTTATTTTTAGATTTTCTCAATATAATGTTTTTAATTTTTGTAAAAACATATTTATAATTATGTATTATAAAATTAATCTCAAAATACTTTTATTAATATTTATTAATATAACTGATTATTTATTTTTAGATTTTGTCAATATAATGTTTTTAACTTTTTGTAAAACATATTTATAATTATGTATTCAAAATATAACTACTAATTAACAATCAAAAATCATACGGAGAAAAATTACATAATTATCTTAGATAATAGTCTTATCATGTTCCACTCAGGCCCTTTAAAAGTGGTCGAGTTGGTGGAGTGGAGAGTATGAGATTAAAAAGTTCAGTGTTCGAATCCCCCTATCTACACTTTTTCAATCGACTTTTTCGATCGACCTATCATACGGGACTTGTTTAGTGCGAAGTACTCGATTGGCGTAAAAAAAATGTTCCACTCAATCATATTAACAAATTATTAACAAAAATAACTTTTTAAATCGAGTTGCTTAATCCGTAAAAATTCACTTAAATTTAATTGAAAATTCTATAAAATTAAATATTAAAATAAAATTTTTAAATTTTAAACTTTACAATTTATTATCTCTTTTGTTTCATATAAATCTAAATTACGAACTATAATTATAATAAATTACAAACTATAATCTTAATGTTATTGAACTTTCAAAGGCTAGTATCCCATGTACTTTGAACTTTGAATACATAACTTAGATTTAGTAAGAACATTATTGAACCCCTCAAAAGCCAATAGACAAGTTGTCAAGTGGATCGAAGTTCTACACAAGTCTTGTGTTACATTAAACTATGCCTTAGCCGTCATCTTGGACCTTTGGTGGGCAACATCATTCATTAGAAACTGTCTGTTCTATTCTCCGAGTCCTCTATTCATACAAATTAGAAACTCTCTGTTGATTTGATCCAAATTAATAGGATTGATTTAGGCTCAAATTTCTTTATATTTAGATTTTGTTGGATCTGCAAAGCCCATTTATAGGGGAGATCTTTAATATGAGCCTAGTGAGAGAACATATTCGTAGGCCTTGACACTACACTTTAATCAAAAATTTTAAAACATTAAGTTTACATGTCCTTTCTATTTATATGTCCTTCACTAGTTCCGTCTCTTTTCAATGTGAGATTTCTACTCACATTTGACATTCCAACAATCTCCTTCACAATTGTAAACTTTCACATTAAATTTAGACTCTTCCTTAAGCAAAAGTTTTTTTTCTTAACAGCTCGAGTATATACTGTAATTTGATCCCAAAATTCAGCCTATATTGATCCAAATAGGTTCAACTACAATATTAAAACGACGTTACTTCAATGACAAAACAAAAGTATCAACTTTGATCTAGCCCATTGTCAATATCAACCTTAGTTTCAAAGTTAAGATGAGCTCAAATTGGTCGGTTCATACCTCACTTCAGACTCAGGCTTGGGGGCCGACCCTACAGTAAGCCATCACAGATCGTAAGGTGTTCGTCTGTGTGTGTTTCTTGTGCAAATGGTTTTAAGGTACCGAAGAAGACTCTCACCGACCATTAGGTGATATTCCTTTCAGACAAGAAATTAAGGTGGTCGACCTCCAACATACCTGAATTCTTTACCCTTTGTGACTGGTCAAGTCTCCAAAAGTACACAGCTTTTTCACCTTTTGTTTCATTTCACCAACCATGCTCAGCAGAAACCCAGTTCAGCAAGTAATGTCAATTTTCAAATGAGAAGCTCAAAATCTTGACTTTAGGCCTTAGATCTACCTAGATTTCGATTTCTCCAAGGAATCACCCATATATGTCAGATCCAACGTGGGTTCTTGTGTTGGTGATGCTTGTCAGTTTTAAAAGATATTCAAGACTGGAAAGAAACATTGAAACCCTAGAGATCAATGTGCGTTTCGCATAAAAAGCTAAGCTTTTCTTTTGATCATTTGATGCACATACTAACTGGAAAGAAACATTGAAACCCTAGAGATCAATGTGCGTTTGGCATAAAAAGCTAAGCTTTTCTTTTGATCATTTGATGCACATACTAACACATTCCACATTTGTTGTAAGAGACAACAGAATGGGAGAAGTGAAGAATCATTACAAGAATAAAGGTTAAGACATAAATCTTATTCTCTTATACAAATTAAGAAGATTTTAAAATTTTACTAATTTGTTTTAAAAATGTGTCTCATAATTCGATTAAAAAATAATATAAAATATTATTAAATATCACATAAGAATTAATTAAATTTCCCTAATACAATAACTTAATTTAACTCATAAATTTAAACATAAAATAATTAAATTCAATTTAAATTAGCACTATAATAAATTATTAATTTCAATCAAATTTAATTAATTTAATTCAAGTTTAAAAGATAAATTGCATTTGATTAGTATAAATATAATGTTCATACCACAATATTATTTTTTAATCAAAATTTTAAAAAATATTTTTTGAAAAATAAAAAATTTCTTTAAAACCTACCACATTCACTATATATCTCTTCTTTTAATTTATGGGGTGGGAAATGCCCTTTTCTATAAAAAAAAATAATCATAAAAATTGTTTTGATATGTATATACAAATGGGGGATAAAATCAGGCAGAATCATACTTTGATACCAAAAACATCTGTTCTATAACTCAGGGACCAGACAAGTGAAAGACAAACGTTCATTAAGCATATGATAAACAGAAAATGTGCAAGTACTAGCTGTCTCTAACATCAAGGCAAAGTAGGTTCAAGTTTGAATAAAACCCTTGTCTAAATAACAACTTTTGATAGAAAAACAGGATAATAGTGTGTTATATCATAAACAGAAATCTCAAAATTTGGATTCACCAACAATTAGTTCATCCTTCTGATAAGCTCATTGATGTAAGTTTCCCGGTTACCGGCATCACCACCCTCGACATAGTGGTTTCTCTTCTTCTTCAATCCTCCCAGTGGTGCCTTGAGCTGGAATGGCCAGAGGAAGTTGTTTGCCTCCTTGAAGTGAGGCCCAACAGTCAAGATTTCATGGATGACATCTTCAATGCAGATGATTCCATACTTTCCCAAAACCTGGAACCAAGGAATCATTTATTAAAGAAGTTCACAAACTTCCATAACAGATGACAAATTTAACTGAACCAAATTAGATCCACAGACCTGTTCAATAATGGAATTGTCAGTCAAAGCAATTCTCTGGCCATTTACTTTCCCATAACCCCTCTTGTAAATCAGCTCTCTAACACTCTTCAGATTAGGATAACTGAAACCATATGCACGTGTCCTCATCAAGTTAAACACATAAAAGGGAGTGAAAATTATACAAACATTAGAATTTCAAATGTTGTTAAATACCCATATGTTACATATGGCTCAACCCTGTGCAGCATGTTCAATGTTGCTTTGTTGACCTTCAAAAAGACACCATTAAATATCTGCAAACCACAAAACAGCATAGTTTGAATAACATGAGAGTTTGCTAAAATATAGAATAAGGATATACAAACAAAAACCAATCCCAACGACAGAATAAATGGGGTTGGTA
>JANIIA010489220.1:0-14871 GCA_027478495.1 Erythroxylum alaternifolium | reverse complement strand
CATGAGATGTGGTAATTTACCACACCTGGACCCGTTTCTCTGGTCCGACCCGTTCTCTGGAAACGGGATGTTACACACTTGGACTTCTAGATTGTGTATAGACGAGGTGTGTTCTTTGTTAGTTGCTCGAAAATACTTTCAAGCCTCCTATGCGCATCCTCCTTGCCTCTAATCTTATCCAAAATCTTGTCTAACTTCGATTCCATTGAGTTTGCTTTGTCTTGTTGAAAATCTAATTGTCCTTGAGGCCTAAACTATCTGCCAGTGTTGTTCGACTAAGAGAAGTTACGGTGATTCTTCCACCTATGGTTGTAAGTGTTGGAGTAGGGATTGTTATCCCCTCCTCGTCCATATTGTGCCCCTATATAATTCACTTGCTCTTGATTGTCCTCCTTCATCAAATAGCACTCCACGGTATCATGGTCAATTAAGCCACAGAGCTCAAACTTTAATTGTACGGCTTTCACTGAAGCTGAGGATGATGTCTTTTATGCTATTAAGTTATCGCGTTAGATTGTCGATCCTTGTTTGCATCTATATCATTTGATCGATCGCAACAATTCCATTCTACTCTCTGATAGTAGCAGGTTGCCTACCCCTCTTATTCGTCCACAAACAACTGTTGCTTACCATCTCCTCTATCAACTCCTCCACGTCATCAACTGTCTTCCTCATCAAGGATCCTCCAGAAGCTGCGTTGATTGTGCCTCTTGTCAGTGGGTTCACTCCATTGTAGAAAGTTTGCAACAGGAATTTCTTGGGCAGGTTATGGTGTGGACACATCCGTTACAAGTCTTTATATCTTTCCCATGCTTCATAGACTAATTGCCCATCCCCTTGTTGGAAATTAGCGATTTCCTTAATAATCTTCATTGTCTTGGTCAAAGGGAAATATTTATCCAAGAAGGAACAAACCAGCTAGTCTTCTATCATAATGTTAGCTGGGCTCAAAGAATGATACCAAGCCTTCGCTCTATCTCTAAGGGTATAGGAAAACAGTCTGATTTGAACTGCATTGAACCTTGGCCTCATGAAGTCCATGAGGGTCTTCTATTGCCGCCCTTAGTTAGCTCCATGCTCCATGTTTTGGAATTCCTCGGCCTTTGTTGATTTTTCGATATCTTCTTCTTCTTCTTCTCACCGAGCTTTCCAAAGGGTTCGTTCTAATTGTGTAAAATCTAAGTCCAACATCTCGGCTGCACGACTCAACCTGCTCCTGACTCTTATATTCATGCAAGAGCACAATTTTTGAAATAAAATAAAGAATGAAAATGAAAATTAAAACTAATATAAACTAATTCCTTAAATTATAAAACTAAACTATCACCTCCTCGAGAACGATGCCAAAAATTTGATGGCAGGTTTACTGTTTATCTGAGGTTACACGCGCTAAGTTTTACTACTTATAACCTGGGTAAATTCCGTAACCGCACGAATCATTCGCGTAGTACCTAACGTGTCAATCCCACGAGGAAGGGAACTAATCCTAAAATCTAATGGCAACTAAGTTCGTAAGATCTAATTAAAAAACTACTGCAAAATTAAAATTAATCAATGATCAATTATGAGAAATTAAAGCACCAAAAGAATGAACAAAAGCCAACTCACACAAATAATTTAAATTTCAACCTAGAAGTGGCCAATTGAGAGAAAGGGGGAATTTATTCAAAATTAAAGAAAATTTATCTAATTATGAAATTTCTGATTTAACAAGCCTAGACGATCCTAGGGTGAATTACTCTCTCTCTCATTATAATTCTTAACCCTAATTAATAATCTCTAATTCAAATTATGGAAATTACGATCTCTCGATCCGCAATTGGTCCAAAACTTAAATTAGTTCTAACGATGTCTATTAACCTAGAGTAAATCTATGCTCGATCTCTTGTTACACGACTCTACAGTTTGGTTTAATTCTCTACCTATCGATTTACATAACTCTCGTTAACCTAAATCGATAATTTTCACCAACTCACTCTCCCAGTTTATTGACAAGTTATGAAGAATCAAATTGAATCATAGTTAAATCGAACAATAATGCAATCAAATAAATTTTATTAGTATCAAGAACAAAAAACCCGAATGTGAATTTAGACCAACAAATCAACACTCAACAACAATATTCCTAATCAATCTCCAAATCTCTTATATCAATGAAATGGAAATAAAAACTAAAAAATACTGTTGGAATGGATCTTAGAGCTCGCAACTGTGAGAAACCACCTATTCTGGGAAGTACGTCACGTCAAACGTGTCTTCATGCCTCTCTTCCTTCATCTCCTTCCTCAATCGCCTTATCTCTATCTAGGTCTCTCTCAGATTTTTGGCAGAATCTCTCTTTTGCGCAGCACTCTTGACTCTCTAATGACTACTGGTGGCTGTCACATCATGTTCTATTTATTATGTGGAGCCCTTAGGTTAAACTCGGGGTTGAAACAGTCCAAAAAATCACTCAAATTTTGATTTTTCATATCAACCCGATGCAGGGCATGATCATGGCCCTGCCTGCCACGATTGTGGCCAGCACTTTTTCCTTTCTATCAAGATCATGGCCTGAAGTGCACGATTGTGGCCTGACTTGACGCTCTCTGTCACGATTATGGCCTGGCTGCCTTAGACTCTTCCTATTCTGTCACGATCGTGGCCAATGTGCACGATTGTGGCCTATGTCTTTTAACCTAAAACTCTTCAAATCTTCACCGTTCCTCCCTGTTTACCTTCCAACACTAGCATACACATCAAGGTACCTTAAAAATATACAAATTAAGCTCAAAGATTCAAACTAACTCATAAAAACAATTCAACACAAAAACTAACCTAATTAAACCCTAAATGCATACTCAATACTCAATTTAATATAAAATGCATAACAAATTAAACCCTAAAACATCATACAAAATACTACTATCAACATCCCCACACTTAAACGTTTGCTTGTCCTCAAGCAAACAAAACAACAACACCTAATAAAACAAACACACCATGCAATAATGTGACAATGGCTCCAATCTTCATGAACTAAGTTTAATCTTGGACACAACCATTCGAATTATATCAAATCATTAACATGCATAATATGCTTCTAAGGGCTTTGAGCTAAATATACAACTAAATCAAGACCAACTGTTAACCTATTTACCCATTTCAATTATGTACACATATTAATAATTTTTCGATCCCTTAGACTCAGTAACTGTTCCTATATATAGTTCTATGAAACTTCAAGCCTATGACAAGTCTGTTAGGTATTTATTTAAACACACAATTTTTATTTTTATTTATTTTATTATTATTATTTTTTCACCTAGGACTTAGGCTTTTACTTAGAGGCAAACATTTTTGATGAATGTTGATCTGGTTACTCGACTTAGTCATTTATTAACAACTTAGTTGAAACGTCATTATAGCCTTTTTACGTGAAGGCACACATTTATGATGCGTGTCGATCTGGTTACTCAACTACATTATGTTTTCAACTGGCTACTAGCTTTATTCATAACTCGAAGGCCAGCAGAATAGTGATTATTGAACACTTATTAATCTTTTTTTTGCTTTTTCCTACCTTGTTGCTTTAAACTATTTGTTTCCATGAAAAAAATATTAGTTAAGCTCCTTAGCTAAAAGGCCTCAAATTATGAATGAATGTGATAATCTATAGGGTGCTAAATTTAAACTAAGTCCTAATTAGGCTGTATATTTATCCAAAGGCCCCCTAATTCACTAATTTCGTAGGCTAATGATTGTTCACAACCTAATATACTATGTCCGAAATTAAAAAAATTCACTCAATCTAAGCCATTGACACATTCACACACTTCACATCATGCAACCAAATACTATCATACAGTATGTAAAATTCACATATAAAAGAAAAACACATAATCCCTCCCCACACTTGAACAACACATTGTCCTTAATGTGAGAAGGAGCATACACGACAAATACATAAACAAAATATGAAAACATAAATTAAAAAAGTAAAGAATAGATAAACTTAACAATATAAAATAAAATAACAGAAAATAAATCAACACAAAACAAAAGAGAAATGGAGAAAAATTTTGGGTTAGATTTGAATCCTAAGGAGATGGAGGTGGTGATGGTATGGGAGGTGGTAATTAAATACCCTGAGCATTGAAATATTGATGGAGTTGGCGAATCTCTTAGTTCTGGCGTCTTTGTGTACGCACCACGTCTTTTAGTGTTTTGTTAGTTTCGGAGATTGCATCCAAAACTGTTGTCCAGTGTTGGTACTCTTCTTCCTCTTCTGACTCTTCACTCATTGATTCCTCTTGCTGAGGTTGCCTAGGTGGTGTGGAGCTCGAGCTTGCCTGACCCATTCTGGTTCCCACATGTGTCCTTTCATTTGTTTTCTCACAAACTCATGTTGATGGAGTGAATGATCTCTGCCCAAAATAGATGATGGTGGACAAGGAACTCAGGCAGATGCATTGTTAACCCCCTCCAATTCACACCAAAATGCTCTGCGATGGCAGAAACCAGGTATCCTATTCCAAGATGGTTGCTCCGCTTTCGCGGAGTTGCAGCAAAAGCATTCAGCACATGTGTGGATATGCATACCGGAATACTATAGTCCATGCACCACAATATGAATAGTTTCTTAGTGGAACACTTATTAGTCTTTGATTTGTTAAAGACCAGCTGGCATATAAACTTATGCAGCAGTAAGTGTTCATGGGATCGAATAATATTGTTGTGGGCATTTTTGGCATAAAAACACTCAATGCCGGTTAGCTCTTGCTAGTATTGGGAGGGATGAAAGTCATCATGTTGGTCGACAATGGTGGATTTGGGGAATCCACATATGTCGCATATAATCTCTACTGTTAACTCATATACTCGCCCCCTCAATCTAAACCATAATTCCTTATTATTATTGGGGTCAACGGTCAAAGACGTGAAGAATTCTAGGTAATCTCTTTATAAACAGGAAATTGGAATCTAATGAACTGACCCCACTGGATCCTCTCTGATAAGTTTTTTATCCACTAACGAACTTCTATCCTATCCAATGTATCAAAATCAAAATATTTAGGCACAACAAATTTCTTAGAATGAAGGGAACGGAAACGAATACCTTCTTCGTTGGTGTAAATAGGAAATGAAGTTGCAAAGTCTGCTGCTCGATTTCATCTCCCCTATCCCACTACTTGTTATGCTCCATGAGGCTCCTGTCAGGTGGTTAGCTTGATACGAGGCATGTTTGGGTTGAGTTTGGAAAATTTTAGATATTGCAAAAATTCTAGAGAGAAGTGAGAGTGTTTGAATGTTTGAATTCTAGAGAGATAAATTGAAAATGAAAGTGAAGGTGAAAGTTAAGTAAGAATTGAATAAATAGGTGATAAAAAGGGTAAAATGGTAAAATTGTCACTTAAAATTTGCATATTCACCATTTTGTACATAGTCACAGGCCACGATCATGGCCTGCTATGCCACGATTGTGGCATGTGGCATACCATAGAAGGAAATCCTAATTGCAGGCCACGATCGTGACCTTGTGTAAGGATATACGGCTATGGCCAGTGCCTATATCCTGACACCAAGACCTTCTTCTTCCAATTCTTTCCTTCTCTCAATTCATAGTTCTTCTTCACTTCTCTTAATACGCTTACGTACTCTTTCCCCATGATTCCAAAATCCTATTCCTCTTTTTTCTTTTATTGAACTAAAATAAGAATGAACCTAACTATGAAATTCAACTAATCTAACAAAATTAAATAATAAACAAAATTTTCCATAGGTTGCCTACCATGTAACGCTTCTTTTAATGTTGGTAGCTCGTTGCTCCTTTTAAGCTCCCGGTAGATGGAATGACCGATTTAATTGTAGCGTCGTTATTAATCTTAAAGTCTGAATATTTGCTACCATATTGCAACTACCACCTTTCTTGAAATTTTTGTTTCCTCGCCTTCTCTTTCGTGAGTGCTTCTTTCAGGAAACATTTACAGGATCGTCAATGTCTTTCCATTCTCCTCAAGGTTTGGGTTTGTTGTTATCCATTGGAGTTGAAGGAGTTTTGTACTTTCTAACAGTCACTTTGAAGGTCAGTTGCTCCTTTCCTACTCATAGAGTTAGTTCGTGCCCATCCACATCAATCATTGAACGTGCAGTGGCTAAGAATGATCATCCAAGAATCATCGGAGTATCCTCGTCTTCATTGATATCCAAAATATAGAAATCCTTGGGAAAGATAAAATTATTGACCTTGACTGGCTCATCTTGTATGATTCCCATCGGTTTAAGTGAAGTCCTATCAGCCGTTTTAACCAAAAAATTTATGGGCACTAACTTTCGTAACCCCAATTTAAGACTGAGAGTGTAGGACATCACATTTATGCTCGTGCCTAAGTCTATGAATGCCCTATCTATGATGATCTTGTAAGTCCCCCGGATCATCCTTCTTCACTATGATGGGGGTGTCTTCCAGTATTTGCTTCTTCCCCTTCTCTGCGACAGACTCTTGTAATTTCAGTTTAGATTGTATTCGTTCTGTCACTTCCTCAACTTTGTTTAGCTCGATTTCTTGTAACGTTCCTGCTTCCCTCCTAGCATATTATTCCTTCTGAGCAAAAAATTAGTGCAGGAATACCCGTCGAGTTACTTGCACTAATTTGTTTATAGTCTCACCTGGAAGGTCGTCTTTGACTACTTGACCTTCTTCTTTGTCTACCTCTTCTAGCTGCTCGTCCTAAGTCTAGCTTGCAACCATGATATGCTCCTTCAATTTCGACTCGGTGTTGCTTAGAAGAGTTCTATCATTCTAAGTTAATATTGCTTTTACAAGCTGCCCCACTTAGACTTTTAAATTGTGGATAGACAAAGCATAATTCTTTGTGACTTGCTCGAATTTACTTTCGAGCCTCCGATGTGCTTCCTCCATTCCTCCTATCTTATCCAAAATTTTGTCCAATTTTGAATCCATCAAGCTTGTTTTGTCCTATTGGAAGCTCGATTGTCCTTGGATCTAAACTTTCCTTCGTTGTTGTTGTTAGACCAGGAGAAGGTTAGATGATTCTTCTACCCAGGATTATATTTATTAGAGTAGGGATTATTACCCCTCCACGTCCAAATTAAGCTCCCATGTAATGAATTTGCTCTGGGTTATCTTCTCTCATCAAAAAGCAGTCCGTCATATCATGATCCAATTGGCCGCATAGCTTGCACTTCAATTGTGCGGCCTTTATCGTGGCTAAAGATGATGCCTTCATATTATTGATTTTTCGCGTCAAATTGTCGATCTTAGCTTACATGCCTATCATTTGATTGACAGCAACAACTCCATTCTACTCCCTAAAGTTAGTAGGTTGCCTACTACATTCACGAGCCCATAAGCATCTATTGCTGGCCATCTCCTCTATCAATTCCTCTGCTTTATCGACCATCTTTCTCATTAATGATCCTCCCGACACCGCATCGATGGTGCCTCTAGTCTGTAGGTTTACTCCGTTATAAAATGTATATAGCAGGAACTCCTTAGGTAAATTATGGTGTAGGCATCTCCTCTACAGGTCTTTGTAATGTTCCCACGTTTCATAAATAGACTCCTTATCACCTCATTGGAAATTTGTAATTTCCTTAAAAATTTTGGTGGTCTTTGTTAATGGAAAATATTTATCTAGGAAGGCACGCACTAGCTGGTCCCATGTCATAATGTTAGCAGGGCTCAATAAATGATACCAAGCCTTCACTCTATCCCTAAGTGTGAAGGGAAATAGCCTAATTCTCATAGCGTCTTCTAACATCTGGTGATATCGAAAAGTATCACAGATCTTGAGAAAACTCACGATGCAAGCGTTTAGGTCTTCATTTGCAAGTCCATGGAATTGGAAATTCTATTGAAGCATGTTTAGGAGGGCTGGCTTGATTTCAAAGGAGACCACTTGAACAGGTGATCTAGCCACTCCTTGGTTCACAGGATTGAACCCTGGCCTCATAAAATCCATAAGGGCACTTTGTTATTGCCTACACTTCTTGATCTGTGTTGCATTGTAGCTCCTCAACCATTTGTTCTTTCTAGAACTCTTTTTTTTCTTCTTGTCGAGCTTTCCTAAGGGTTTGTTCTAAATATGTTATGTCTAAATCTGATGTCTCAATTGTGCAATTCAAACCCCTTGTGACTCTTGTGTTCAAGCAAAAGCATGACTCCTACTTAAAACTAACCAAAAACTAAAAAAAATTTTAAGACTATCCTAACACCGTAAACTCTAGAACTAAATTGCCTTCCCTGGTAATGGTACCAAAAGTTTTGTTCACCTATGGTTACACGCACTAAATTTTACTATTTATAACCTCTGTAAATTTTACAAATACACGAGTCATTTGCGTAGTACCTAAGATGTCGATCCCACGAGGAAGGGAACTAGTCGTAAAATCTAATGGCAGCTAAGTTCGCAATACCTAATTAAACAACTACTATAGAATTAAAATTAATCAAGAATCAATTATGAGAAATTAAAGCACCAAAAGATTGAACAAAAGCCAACTCACATAAATAATCCGAATCTCAACCTAAAAGTGACCAATTGAGAGAAAGGGGAAATTTATTTGAAATTAAATAAAATCTATCCAATTATGAAAATTTTGATTTAACGGGCCTAGACGATCCTAGGGTGAATTACTCTCTCTTAAGTTATAATTCTTAACCCTAATTAATAATCCCTAATTCAAATTATGAAAATTGCGATCTCTCGATCTGCAATTGGTCCAAAAACTAAATTAGTTCTAATGTTGTTTATGCTCGATCTCTCGTTACACGACTCTACAGGTTTGATTCAATTCTCTACCTATTTATTTATCTATCTTTTGTTAACCTAAATCGATGATTTTCACCGGCTCACCCTCTCAGTTTATTGCCAAGTTATGAAGAATCGAATTGAATCATAGTTAAATAGAATAATAACACAATCAAATAAATTTCTTTAATCTCAAGAACAAAAACCTAAAGGTGAGTTTAAACAAACAAATCAATACTTAACAACAATATTTATAATCAATCTCCAAATATCATATATCAATGAAATCAAAATAAAACTAGAAAATACTATCGGAATGGATCTCGGAGGTCGTGACTACGGGAAACCACCTATTTGGGAAGTAAGTCATGTCAAGCGTGTCTCTGTGCCTCTCTTCCTTCATCTCCATCCTCGATTGCCTGATCTCTATCTAGGTCTCTCTCAGATTTTTGACAAAATCTCTCTTTCGCGCAACTCTCTTGGCTCTCTAATGACTGTTGGTGGCTATCACATCATGTTCTATTTATTCTATGGAGGCCCTAGGTCAAACGTGGGGTCGAAATGGTCTAAAAAATCACCCGAAATTTGAGTTTTGGTGTCAGTTTGACATAGGGCACAATCATGGCCCTACCTACTAGGACACGATCGTACACCAGGATCCATGATCGTGACAGAAAGGAAAAAGTGTCGGTCACGACATTTTAAAAAAATATAAACATAATAGCTATTTTCACAACCCAATTGAAAATCATCCTAGGACTACCAATTTAGAGAAAGGGGGTTTTATCCAACCTTAACAAAAATCTAATTGATTATAAGATTACCAAATTATGGGTGGATTACTCTCTCTCGAGTTATAATCTTTAACCTTAATATATAATCCCTAATTTAAATTATGGAATTGTAATATATCGATTCATAATTTACCCAAAACCTAAATTAGTTCTGAAATTGTCTAAAAACCTACCGAAAACCTATGCATGATCTCTCGCTACAAAATTTAATAGTTTGATTCAATTCTTTATCTGTCAAACTACCTAACTCTTGTTAATCTAATTTCATAATATTCACTCAATTCACCCTCTCAGTTTGTTATCGAATTATTAAACACATAAATTGAATCACTAATAACTCAACAAAAACACAATAAATTGAATTTCATTAATATCAAAAACAAAATTTCGAAGGTGAGTTTAGAGAATATCCTCAACACTCAACAATCTATCAGCTATGTCTATTTCAAATTCTAAACAATTGTAAGAATGAAATAAACCAAAAATAGCTCAAAATGGATGATGATGGAGGCAGCGACGGTAGGAAACCTCCTATTTTGGGAAGTACTTCATGTCAAGCTTCTTCTTAGTGTCTCTTTTCGTTCATTTCCTTCCTCAAATCTCTCAATAATCCCTCTAGTGTTTCAGAATTGGCTGATGCAAAAAACTCCCTTTCTCCGTATTCTTCATGTTCTTTTTATACCTTGGTAGTCTAACAGTTTATTCGAGGTCGAAACGATCTGAAAAGTCCCTCGAAATCTGACTTTTTCTCTTGTTTACGTTTATGCCTGATGCAGGTCATGATCGTGGCCCTGCCTGCCATGATCATGGCCAACATCTAAACTCTCTGTCATGATTGCGGCTTATAATAAAGTCTTTTTGTCACGATCGTGTCCCTTAGGACATAAAAACACTCAAACACATAAATTAACACAAACTTAACCTAAATACACACTAAATACTCAATTTAACACTTGATATATAAAAAATTAAACCCTAAAATATGATGCAAATTACAACTATCAGCATGCGTTATTATGTGATATTTGTTGATGGATGCACTTGTTTCACTTTGTTGTACCCCCTATAATGTAAATCAGAATTTTACAACACTTTCTTGAAATTTCAAAAATTTATTAAAAATTAATTTTTAAGAAAAATTAAAAATTTTCAATGTTATGGTGACGACGAGTTTAGTAAGATGGAATTTTTGGAGCATCTTGAAAACTTTGCAAAATATTTCTTGCCTTGATACACCAGAATAGAATGGCATGGCTAAGCAAAAAGATAGACATGTAGTTGAAACCAAACTCATGATTCTTTACCGATCTAGTCTTCCTTTTAGTTTTTGGGTTAAAGCTTTCCTAATAGCAGTGTTTCTTATAAATAGGATGGCATCACCTATCTTGAACATGGATTGCCCATTTTAGAAATTATATAGAAAGTATCCTGATTATTCATCGCTATAGATATTTGGTTGTAGATGTTTTCCGTATCTCAAAAAAAAAAACACTCACAAATTTATGCCTAAGACTTATCCATGTCTATTCATTGGGTATTGTAATCTTCACAAAGGCTACAAGTACTATCATCCTACAACAAAGAGAGTTTACATTTCTAGAAATTTAATTTTCATTGAAAGTGTTTTTCCTTATTCTAACAGAAACTTTTCCCAAGCATATGTGATAGAGGATGTTGCAATTACCACATTCTCTAATTTTTAATGATGATGACACAGACCATGCTCATATTGAATGTGGAATGTGAGTCCCTGTTGATCTTCCTCTCTTGGGAAAAAGTCAGCTCACTTTTATGCAACATCTTCAATCAAATGAGTAGTAACGTGATGAAGTTCTCTCTCATGAGCAGTTGTTAATCTCACACACACAACTAAGCTAAGCATTACCAGAGGAGCAACACTCTGTCACAAATCAGCACCCTCAAAATCAATCACTTGAGCCTTTGATGATCATGAATCAACATTGACAATAGATACCTAATGTCTCATAAAATCATGTAGTTTAACAACAGCAAAGTCCACCATTAGACTTCTCAAGCGAAACATCATCGTTACACATTGAGCCCATAAGCACTCCCTTCATTGCAACCGAAGCTTCCCTATAGCTTATATAAAGTAAATACTTTCTTCCACCATCAACCACTAATATACACCCAATGGTTACCCGATCGAAGTCGTAAAACCCTGAATTTGAAACTCTCTTTACAACTTATATAGAACTATATGTAGAGCCATAGCCATTCAAACAAAGTTTATCAATACCTTATTGGTATGATGCTATGAGGGGAGAAATGAGAGCACTTGAGGCTAATAACGCGTAGAGTCTGGTTCTATTTGAACCTCATATAAACCTCGTAAGAAGTAAATGGTTTTAAAAGACTAAACTCAACCCTGATGGAATTATTGAATGACACAAAGCTCGACTAGTTGCCTAAAGAAGCATACAAGTGGCAGGAATTGACTTTGAGGAAACATACAGTCCTATAGTAAAACTAACCACTATACAAACTATTTTGGCTGTTAGTATGACCTTTGGGTGGAGAACTTGATAATTTGATGTGAAAAATGCATTTTTACATGACAAGCTTCTAGAGACTATTTATATGACTCAACCACTTAGTTTCATAAATCCAGCTCTCCCTCATCATGTTTGAAAACTAAAGAAAACTTTGTATGGGCTTAAACAAGCTCCACGGGCATGGTATGATAGGTTTAGCATTTTTCTTCTCAGCATCAGCTTTTTTTGTAATCAAGTAGACTCTTCACTATTTGTTCTACATAGCTTAGAAGGTACCATCATTCTACTTCTTTATGAAGACGATATAATTGTCACAAGTAATAATGATTCGCTTCTTCAATGACTTTTACTTCATTTACAACGAGAGTTTGCTATGAAGGATCTTGGACCAATTTATTTCTTCTTAGGCGTCGAGGTAACTCACTTAAAAATTGAAATCTTTCTTTCTCAAGGCAAATATGCTTGTGAATTGTTAAAAAGGGCCAAGATGCTTGAATTAAAGGCAATTAGCATGCCATTGGCAAAAAAACATGAATTACACACTAATTTTTGACCAAGTTGTGATGCTTCAGCCTATCATTACTTGGTCAGTGCTTTACAATATCTAACACTTATAAGGCCGAATATATCTCATTTAATGAACTTCATATGCCAAATTCATGCATAATCCTTCTATTTTGCACTTTCAAGTTGTAAAGCACATATTGAAGTATGTTAAAGGAACTCTTGATCATGGGATACAATTTTTTTCTTCCTTTACCTTAAATCTGGTTGGTTTTTCTGATGCTGATTAGGCTGGGTGTTCATTTAATCGACGTTCAACAATTGGGTTTTTTTTTTCTTGATACTAATTTAATGTCTTGGGGCTCTAAGAAACAACCTACTATAGCTATGTCAAGTGTCGAGGTAGAATATCGAGCTTTAGCCTCTACCACTGTGGAGCTTACTTAGATAATGTATATTCTCTAAGACATTGGTGTGTCCTTACGCAATCCTCCTATGCTATATTGTGATAATATTAGTGCTTTATATTTAACAGTTATTCCCCTACTTAAAGCTCTTATAAACACATTGGGGTTGATTATCATTATGTTCGAGAACGTGTTACACTTGGAGCTCTTATGACACGTTAACGTAGACGTAAGTAATAATCTTTATCGATGATTTATTTATATAGAAGAATATGTTTAGCTACGTTTTTGTAAATGTAGCTAAAGGTTATTAGATATGTTTTAGCAAACATAGGTAAAACGTTTTTGTGATAATATCATATTTGTAGCTAAAAGGTATTGGTGACAAATTTTTATTTTAATTTATAATTTTCTTTCACCAATTTATTATTTAATTATAATTGTTAATAACAATTTTAATTCATGTTGGTTTTAGTTATAATTAAGTCATATTTTTGAATTATTATTGGTGACATTGTTTAAATAACAATTAAATAAAATGAAAAAATTTCATAATTAAAAATTAAATGCATTTTATAAAACAATTAAATGCAAATGTAATTAAAAGTTAATTGCAAAACTTAAGAAAAAGATTTATGTACAAACTAAGACTCCTCATTATCACTACTACTTACATAGTTTGACTCAAGTAATTGTTTGACCATATTTTTAAGCTTGGTCAACTCTCTTTCAGTACGGTCTAATTTTTGCTCATTATGTTGTAATTTTTCTTCAGTACGTTCTAATTTTTCTTCATTACATTGTAACTAAGCATTAAGTGACTAGTTCTCCTTTTGAAGTGCCATTATATATGCTGGTCGTGACGATGATGAAGCAATTGACTTAGAGCCATACCTAAGATCTTTGATATATCCTGATCTTGTACCAAAGATGGTATTACAAATGTCATCCACGTTGAGCTCATTCTTGTCAAGCAATGATCTTTGCAACAACTCTTGCATCTTGTCCTAGAATTAAAAAGACAACATTAAGATGTAATTCAAATATTATTAGTTAGTATCACATCAATAAATAAACTATAAAATTAAAATTTTTATACTTACAAAATTATTTTGCGCTTCTTCAAAAGCCCAGCCTTCGTCTTCCTTATAGTGTGTCAATTTGTAGGGTGTCATCCTATCACAATCTTGTTCATGTAGTTAAGTTTGACTCTGTAATATGAATTAAAAAAGTTAAAACACAATAGATTATATTGTATTAACTAATATAATAATAACTTTTAAACAAATAACTTGTCAATTCTTGTCGTATGATAAAAAATGATTTAGATTCGATGTTGTGAGAAGTTTTCATTTTTGCTCTATTAATCTTCGCTTTCTCACACTTTTCCTAATAAAGAAAAGAAATAATCATTAAATGAAAATACACAATTAATGGAAGGGAATGTAAAGAGAAAGAAGACAAACCTTAACCTTCATAGAGGCCTAATAATTTCACATTTCACTCTAATTTTCTGAAACTAAGAAGTCAACTTCTCACTGTCGCCCCTAAGCTCATGCCCCTTGACGGGTACTCCTACCGGGGGGGTCTTCACCATCGATGGCACTGTCGCCACTACGTTTAGTCCGAGTAGCTTATCAGTGGGTCAGCACACGGTAACCTACTCGTATACCAACTCGAGTGGTTGTTCCAATGCAGTCAGTCAACCAGTGACCGTCAACCCTGTACCCATTGTTGCCATTTCGGGCTTGGCCAATGCCTATTGTCAGAACGCTTCATCGGTGGTCCTAAGTGGGGCACCTACGGGAGGTAAATTTACAATTGACGGCCAAACCGCTACTAGCTTTAATCCGGCCAGCTTGTCGGTGGGTCAGCATACGGTCGTCTACTCCTATAC
>JANIIA010489172.1:0-15505 GCA_027478495.1 Erythroxylum alaternifolium | reverse complement strand
GGGGGAGGGGGTGGAGGCGATGGGAAAGAAAGAAGATTTTATTTTTTAAGATAAAAGAATAAAAATTATAGAATTAAAAATGCTAAATTACTTAAATTAAATTCCTAACTAAAATGAAATAAACCTAGTCCAAATAAAAATGAAAAATGCTGAAAATAAAAAGCATAAACAGACCTAAAAATTTTACGAGTTTCCCAAATATGCTTATTTTAAGTCTTTAACTAGATATGTTTCATTACTTACCTGATTAGAAATAGGTTGGGGATACCAACTTTGTTTCTTCCACTCGCTCAACTAAAAAGTTCTCATAATATGGCTTCAAGAGGTGTCCGTTAACTTTAAATACCTTAGAGGTATCTAAACTTTTAATTTCTACCATAATATGAAAAAAAACGTTAGTAACAATAAATGGTCCAAGTCAACGAGAACGTAATTTCCTACGAAATAACTTAAGCTTCGAATGATAAAGTACTTTTTGTCTGACTGAAAATTGTTTCCTAGAAATCATTTTATCATGAAAAGCTTTAGGTTTTTCTTTATAGATTTTTGCATTTTCATATGCTTCATTACGATTCTCTTCTAACTCTTGAAATTACAATTTCCTATTGTTACTAACT
The DNA here is from genome assembly GCA_027478495.1 of Erythroxylum alaternifolium. Classification (NCBI taxonomy): domain Eukaryota; kingdom Viridiplantae; phylum Streptophyta; class Magnoliopsida; order Malpighiales; family Erythroxylaceae; genus Erythroxylum; species Erythroxylum alaternifolium. The sequence goes on along the minus strand of JANIIA010489172.1, from coordinate 14,888 downwards.
TCTACCTGATCCATGTTCAACTGCTTCACAGTAACCTGTATGGTGACATGCCTATCGAAGTTTTATAAATAGTTCGTTACACCCACAAAGCACCGTCCAATCGTAAGCTCCAATATTTTCTGTTTGGATTCACCACTTTTTCCAATATGGATTTGATCTCCCTGTTGGACACTTCAGCTTGCTCACTTGTTTGCGGATGATAGGCTGTAGAGACTCGGTGTGTGATACCACATCTCTTCATCAAAGCTTTAAAAATCCTATTGTAAAAATGGGTTCCTCGTTTGCTAATGATAGCTCGAGGCATTCCGAATTTGAAAAAAATGTTATATTTAACAAAATCTATAACAGTTTTACCATCGTCAGATAAAGTAGCCTTAGCTTCTACCCATTTTGAAACATAATCCATAGCTAGCAAAATGTAATTCTTACTAAAGGAAGAAGGAAAAGAACCCATAAAGTTTATTCTCCAAACATAAAAAATCTCACATACCAGGATGTTCGTGAGTGGCATTTGATTCCTTAATCCCAAATTACCTGTTCTTTGACAACGATTGCAAGACTTGCAAAATATGTAAGAGTCATAAAACAATTTAGGCCAAAACAGTCCACATTCTATAATTTTTCGAGTAGTTCTTTTGGGACCAAAGTGTCCCCCGTACATAGAGGAATGACAAAAATGTAAAATGGAAGGAATTTCATCATCTATGACACTTCTCCTAAAAATCTGATCAGAAAAAAATTTCCAAAGATGAGATTTATCCCAAATTTCATATTTAGCCTCTCGCTTAATTTTATGTCTTTCAGCTCTAGATAAGTCACTAGGTAAAGACTTAGTCACCAAAAGTTTACTATGTCCGCATACTATGGAATTACCTGTTCAATTATGAAAAGATTTTCATCCAAAAATTTTTCATGAAGAACATCAGATGTGGTACTCGGAGTGATCCTGCTTAGATGATCAACCACTAAGTTTTCAGCTCCTTTTTTGTCACGAATTTCTAAATCAAATTCTTGAAAAAGTAAAATACATTAAATCAATTTCGGCTTGACTTCTTTCTTATTCACCAAATATTTCAGAGCTGCATGGCCTGAATAGATGATCACCTTCGTCCCTAATAAATATGACCGAAACTTCTCCAATCCAAATACTATTGCTAAAAACTCCTTCTCCATCATAAAATAATTCTTCTGGGCATCATTAAGTGTCATGGTGGCATAATAAATAATATCAGATACTTTGTCCACTTTTTGGCCTAGCACACCAACTGTATAACTCGAAGAATCGTATATTAGCTAGAAAGGCATATCCCATTTTCGTGGCTAAATAATCGGAGCTGTAGTGAGTCATTGCTTGAGTTCATTAAATGCATTTTTGCATAGCTCGTTGAAATCAAACTTTACGTCTTTATGAAGTAATCTACACATGGGTTGTGCGATTTTGGAGAAGTCCTTGATAAATCTTCGATAAAATCCTACGTGACCAAGAAAAGAATGAACTTCCCGCAGAGTCGTAGGGTAAGATAAAGATCGAATAACATCTATCTTAGCCCTATCGACTTCAATTCCCTTAAAAGAGACAGTATGACCCAAAATTATGCCTTGATCAACCATGAAATAACATTTTCATAATTTAAAAATAAATTATTTTCAATGCAACGTTTAATCACTTTTTCAAGGTTGACAATGCATGTTTCAAAAGACTCTCCATAGAACGCAAAATCATCCATAAAAATTTCCATGCAATTTTTCATAAGATTAGAGAAAATACTTACCATACATCTTTGAAATGTCGCGGGTGCGTTACACAATCCAAATGGCATTCTTCAGTAAGCAAAGGTGCCAAATGGACATGTGAAGTTTGTTCTCTTAATCCTTCGGTGCTACCAAAAACTAATGGTGTCTTAAATAGCCATCTAAATAATGATAGTGAGATTCACTTGCAAGTCTTTCAAGCATTTGATCAATAAATAGAAGCGAAAAATGATCTTTCATAGTAATCGAATTAAGCTTCCTATAATCTATCCAGACTCTCCAACCATTTTGAACACAAGTTGGCATTAACTCACCATCACTATTTTCAACCACAGTACCCTAGTTTTCTTCAGAACTACCTGGACTGGACTTACCCAATTGCTATCCTAAATTGGATAAATAATGCCAGCGTCAAAAAGCTTCAAAATTTCTTTCTTCATCACTTCCATCATGGGTGGATTTAGACGACGTTAGGGTTTCCTCACCTCCTTTGCTTCATCCTCCATCAAAATTCAGTGCATGCAAATAGTGGGACTAATACCCTTCAAATTAGCCACTGTCCAACTGAAATCTTCCTTATTCTCTTTTAACATGTGAATCAGTTGGCTTTCCTGCAAAATCATGATTTGATTAGATATTATAATAGGTAACATGTCTTGCTCACCTAGAAAGATATACTTTAAATGGCTAGGCAAACTCTTCAACTCCAACTATAGTGGTTAAACCAATGACGGCAATAACTTATCATTACTTCTGGACATCTCCACGTATGGTAGCTGCTTGAGCAATGGTTTGGTGTCCTCCATTTTGCACACTAGCATCTCCATTTAATCATTGGGCAAAAATGATTTTTGGTTGTCCTTCCACCGTGATGTATTTTCCACTTCCAAGATTATTTCAATCTCATATTTGTCCTTTAAAATTGAATTTCCTGTGTCAATAAAATCCACAGAAACAGTAAGTTGTTCATCATCCGAAATTTTCATGGCATTGTATATATTGAACTTGGTTAATTCACCATCAAATTCCATAGTTAAAGATCCATCATGAACATCAATTTTCCTTCTAATAGTTTTCAAAAATGACCTTCTAAATAGAATCGAGGTTGAAGAGGATGTATCATCAGTCCCCATCTGCAAAATATAGAAATCAGCCGAAAAAAGCATATTCCCTACTTGAACCAAAATGTCCTCTAACACATCCTTTGGATAAGCATTTGAGCGATTCGCTAATTGAATCACTACATTAGTTTCTTTAAGAGGTTCCACATTTAAAGATTTATAAACATCATATGGCATGACACTTATAGATGCACCTAAATCTAACATAGCTTTTTCAATTCATAAATCACCAATTTGACATGGGATAGTGAACATACCTGGGTCTTGACATTTGGGTGGAAGCTTTTTCTTTTGCAAAATAGCTGAAACATTCTACCCCAATTGCACCTTCTCATCAAATCTTAATTTCCTCTTTGAAATGCAAAGTTCTTTAAGGAATTTTGCATATCGTGGAATCTGTTTAGTCACATCAAGTAGATGAATATTTACTTGAACTTTTAGGAAAGTCTCCCATATTTCCTTCTCTTACTATTCCTTCTTTGCTTTGGCAAATCGGCTCGAAAAAGGGAGCGTAACCACCATATTCTACAGAGTTGATTGCGTTTTTTCTAGTTAGGTAGGTGCCTTTTGCGCTGTTTCTTCTTCTACCTCTCTTTTGGAAATTTTTAGAAGTGGTTCCTCCAATTCCTTACCATTTTGCAATGTAACAGCCTTCGCACTTTATTTGGGATTGATCTCCGGTTGTGCTAGAAAATTTCCAAAATTTCGTGCTTCCAATCTATTTATGGCAGTTGCCATTTGGCTCATTTGATTTTCAATATTTCAGGTACTTGCTTCAGTATTTCGCTAAAATGTCAAAGTGTTAGTAGCCAAAGGTTGAACTATATCTTCCAAAGAGGGCTTACCTTCGAAATTGGTTATTGTATTTTGATGTTATCGAGGCATATACGGTTGTCTATACTGCTGGAAATTCATGGTTGCTTACTACCCTTGAGGATTTTCATAACTCAAATTTAGATGATCATGCTACCCCAGATTGTAGGTGTTGGAAGGTCATACTTCCTTTGATTTGGTCCAGCAAAACCTCCCACGGCATTCACATGTTTTGTGTTTTCATCCTGTAAAATTGGACATGCATCAGTGGAATGTCCTAACATTGAACATATTCCTCATACCTTTGCTTCTTCTTTCTTCGTAACCACAATTTGTCGCACCAAAGAAGTAAAGTCATCCAATATTTTCTCCAATGTGGTCACATTCACATCATTCATGGTTTTTGTTCCATGCCCAGTACGTATTCCAAATTGTTAGGTATTGGAAGCCATGTTTGATATCAAGTCCCTTGCGGCTGTCGGTGTTTTGTCAACTAAGGCGCCACCGCTTACAACGTCAATCATACTCTTATCCGTAAGCGAAAGACCTTCGTAGAAGTATTGAATCAATAGTTGGTCGGTTGTTTGGTGGTGTGGACAACTAGCGCAAAGTTTCTTGAATCTTTCCCAATATTCTTAGAGTGTTTCTCCTATATGTTGTCAAATTCCACATATTTCTTTTCGACTGTTAGTTGCTCTTGATGCTGGAAAATATTTCTCAAAAAAGAGACTTTTCATTCCAGCCCATGTTTGCATATTTTCTCTGGCTGAATAGTACAACCAATCTTGAGGATCATCTTTGAGAGAAAATGAGAAGGCTCTTAGCTTAATCTGCTCTTCCGTCATATTTGTCAGCTTCATTCCCATGCAAACCACGTGAAATTCCTTCAAGTGTTTGTACGGATCTTCTCCCGATAAACCCCCTGAAAATAAGCAATAAATGAATCAACCCAGATTTTAATTCAAAAGTATTGTTATCACCTAAAATTGGAAAGTTAATGCAGTGGGGTTGTTGAGCATCCGTGGGCGCGACTAGTTCACGAAGGGTTTGGTTTGCTGCAATCCATTCCATTTCTACACTTGTTGCTGTTGTTTCGTCTATTTCCGTAGTCTTTTGATTGTCTTCTCAATCTCTTAATCAAATAACAGTTTGGTTGTTTTGTCCACTTGCGTAACATATATATACTGTTGAGAAATTTCACGGCAACGGCGCCAAAATTTGGTACTGTTGTCGCCTACAACTAAATTCAAAAAGAAATCAACTTTCATCAATACAAATTGATGTAGTAGTGGAAAGTGGGTATCATTCCAATGAGAAATTTTAACAGTAAAGAGTTTACAAGTTCAAAACTAAAACAAAGTAAAAAGGTAGTGTTGGATTTAATTCACGACAATTTAGAAAGGAATGAAAAAATTGAAAATCAGCTAAAGTAATTGGATATGAAAATTTAATAGACAAACTTTAGTTTTAGGTCACTGATGTTATCACACTAATATGGATCCTTGATATAAAATTTAGTTCATCAATAAACATTCATTGGGAGATGTTTTCTCTTAAGTGTAAATGAGTAGAAATATGTATTCTAAGCATTCTTATCAATCAACAACCTAGATACAATCGTAAGTTCAATTGAGTGATAGCTTTAAGAACTAAGAAACCAATGAACAAGACAACACATATACGACATGCATTTAATCAAGATGAGTTTCTTCTTATAATTTCCCACTTTAACGTAAAGAAGGTAATCCTAATTGCCACTTGTGATTAACAAAACTGAATGTCATATGTTATTAATCTGGCTATTAAACGAATAAATTCCTAGTTGCGTACATAGAAATCAACCAATCTAATTATAAAAAGCAATTTGGAAGACACTCAATGTTCTTCAACAAAACAAACTTTATTAGAACATCTCACATATAATAGATGATAACATGGTTTCCCTCAACTAGAGAAAAGGGATTTAGTTTCTCATAACAAAAGTGAAAATCAAAGAAATAAAAAAACACAAAGTTTCCATGCCTGCTCTTTTTCTAGAGAATCCGAGAATATTTAGAAAAACACTACCGAAACATAAACTACCCTAATGGAAAATCAACATAAATTGTAAAACTATTATAACTCTCCAAGCTAAGTGAACAGTAACGCCTCTTCCTCTTTATCTCCTTCGATTTCTTCCTTTTTCCATGATCTTCAACAGATCACACCTCCCACGTATTCAGGTTGCAAATCCCCATCAGTAAGGTAGCAATATGATCTTCCAAGATTATGAAAATATCAAGTGAATCAGATTTGATTTTGAAAACAGATTCTGCAGATGGTTTTCATCCTAGCACGTGCTCACGTTTAGTCAATAAATTTTCTACCAGTTTGGAATTTCGCCCATCTTTACTTTCCTTGCCTTTTTTGATTTAATTTCATCTCCCAAGTGTTGAAAATCATCTAAAAACAATTAAGAAACAAATCTATCAATTTTGAATAATAATTTCAACATATGAGCGAGATTTATATACCAAATAAGTGCAAAATAATAACTTAACATCTTCAATTAGTTGTTGCTTAATTATTTAACTAATTGAATCTGCCTTGAATCCCCTTTAAAAAATCTTTGATATCATCTTTGGTGATATCTTCAAAAATCCATACGTTTGAATAAATATTTGGCTATATCTTACAGGATAATAGGATCCTTCTCTTATAGGAGCTTATCTATTCCACATTTTGTGGGACGATATCTAAATAATCAAATAGATTTGTTAAAATAATTCCTTCAAACATAGGAAATGTTTATCCTTTTCTTTGAAACAGATAACTAAAATATATAATCCCTTTTAACATCGTTATCTTTTTGAATAAATAAGATAATTTAAATAAATTTGAATTTTGTAACTAAATATTATTTGTTGTTATCATCAAAATTATTAATTTAAAAAGCCTTGAGCTAACATTTGGTACCTAGCATCATCATGAAAACGGAGGGAATTAATCGATTTCCTGTGATGGTTTAATCCCGTAAATATAATTGACAGTGACAAAGTATAATTACAGCAGTTACAAGGATAAGTACAAAGAGTCCTAATAATATACATATGCTTATCTTAAACTTATCTATCTAATGCTTATCTTAACTGTATCTATCTATGATCTCCTCTCAATCTGGTGTAGGATTTGGGAAAATTACACCAAGATTGGTTCGTAGCTTACAATGAGATGCTCCTAACAAGGCCTTGGTGAGTATATCTGTCGGCTCCTCCGTGCTTGGTATATGTTGGATGAGAATATCACCCCACTACACTCTCTCTCGGACAAAATGCAAATCAATTTCGATATGCTTGATTTTGGCCGCTAAATATGTAGCTGAGAGATTATCACAATAAACTGGAACTGGTTGATCATCGTGAATATGCAACTCACGTAGGATACATTTGACAAGGTTGCTCTTGCTCGATATTCCGCCTCCTCCGAACTCCTGGAAATGGTGTGCTGTTTCTTTGATGTCGTGGAAACCAAGTTTTAATCAATATTCATCGTGTATTATGTGGTTCTTGATAACGATTTATTCAATATTTTAGTTGTATTCTTATCTAATTTTGAATGAAACAACCAGTTTACAGTCCTGCGACTTGGCGACATGCAGTAGGTGCCAAAAAGGGCTCGCAATCTCAAGTTTATCTGTAGATAATACAAAGCATTATCAACCACCGAGAATGAAGATCCGTCACCTTCCAAATTCTGATGTTTTTCTTTCGGGTGTCATGAGCTGTTTTTTGGTGATACCACATCGATACCATCATATTGCTTACGTCACTAAGGGTCCTATATTATTAAATTTCCCACGTCTTGTATGTGCGAGAATTTAAACATCTAAAATAATCCAACCCTTCAAAAAAAATATCTAAAATAATCCAATAAAAAATTAATATTTTCCGTGATATTTACTTGCATGAAACAAGATAATAAATAAAACAATTTCAAGTGTACTCGAAGAATTCAATCCCCTTGCCCCGTACATATGCACTTTTAAGTTATAGGGACTATTCTAGTATGGGATTTTAATAAAAAATTAAAAAATATTTTTAGCCCAAAAATAAAATAAATATGTGAATAAAATGGATTATAAAATCATAAAATCACATCTTCAAATAATAAATAAATGAAAGAGTAAATTATATTTAATAATTATTTTATTTTATTTTATAATATTAATCAAAACTATTAAAAGTAATAATAAAATATTCAAACTTTTGGTAAAAATAATTCATTGTCAACCATTTAATTAATGTATTTATTAATAAATAAATATTGACATGAAAAAATTTATATATAAGTAAATTTACTAAAAATAAAAAACTAAAATAAAACCTCTCCAACAATCAAAAGTTAAGCAGTGGGTTCTGATCCTGCTCCAAACATGTCATCGAACAGTTGATTAGTACCATGACGGATCACGAATTTTTTAGATTCTCTGCACTTAATAGTTCAAGAATGCTGAACTGGTGATGATACAAATGTAAAATATTGGTCGGCACCTGTAGTTGATCTAATTTGATTGTATCAAGAAAAGAATGCAGCGTGTCCGTGTCGACCTGCTCTGTTTCTCAGTAGACACCACATTTTGGTTCCTCAGCATCATCACGAAAATTGAGGGAAATAATTGATTTCCTTAGGTGGTTTAATCCCGTATATATAACTGACAGTGACAAATGATAATTACATCAATTACAAGGATAGATACAAAGAGTCCTAATAATATACACATGCTTATCTCAACCGTATCTATCTAATGCTTATCTTAACTATATCTATCTATCAGCCACCCTCAATCTGGTGTCGGATTTGCCCCTCAATTTAGTGTAGGATTTGGGAAAACTACACCAAGATTGGTTCGTAGGTCACAATGAGATGCTCCCAAATAAGGCCTTGGTGACTATATTTTGTTAGAATATTTAATGACCCATTTGACTTATCGTTTGAGTCCCATGAAAAGAACCCAAGATGATGGTTATTGGGTATTAAATATAGGGATCTCAAATGGGTCAAAGACTCTTTCTTTCTCTCTTTTAAAATGAACCAACATGATGGTTGGTTAAATGTTATATAAGTTTTAAAAACTTATGAAAGGTTATCTTAACCATTGAGAAAAACAATTTACAGAAGACAAAAAGGTAGTGAGGGAATCAACTTGTATCAAGAACCTCAAAAACTTACAAAACGATCATGGATATAGGTATGTCTAAATAAATCGATCCATAAATGTTTTACAAATGGTATCCGAGCACGGTGTTGTATGATTTGTTTTCTACCTTGTATCATTTTGTTATGATTATGTTTCTGTTTTTTTTTTGTATGAATGGAGTGTTGCATGATTTTCTTCATATACCAAATAGATATAGAAACATAGACAACGGTTTCTTGTTGATATTTTCAGATATGAATTGAACTTCATGTGCAATGCTTTATCAACATATTAAACAAAATATGGATGAATGGTTTTGGATGGATTGTTTAAAAGTTTCAGAAACGAATATGAACTTTTGGTGTTGATATGTAATGGGTATGGGTTTTGTGTTTGATTTTGGATAAATATGGATTGTTTCAAAGATGTACAAGAAACGAAAATCAACTGTTATGGGTTAGTGATTGAGCCCAAGTTTATTATCTAATTTGGCAACACTTTCATGGCCCTTACTATACTTTTTGACTCCTAATTCTTGATTTTGTGCTTAAGTTAATCCTTAAGTGTGCACTTTTATTTTATGCAATTTGATAGTAAAAATTGTCACAATTGTTATTAATTGCATTTCTTAAGTTTTCTAAGAACAATTGATACTGTAAATTACTATTTTTGATTGTAAGATCCTTAAGGAGAAGGGAGTCAACGTGCTGAATTGAAGTTAACAAGAGTTCATAGCCTTCGGGAAAAGTTTGTCGCAGTGAGCCCATCTGTCACCGCGGCAAAAAAAAAAGATAAATCCAGGCTGAACTTTCGGGAGAAGTTCGTCGCGACGAAGATTAATTATTTTTCCTCGGCGAAGGAACCAGCGAAGAACAAATCCTTTCGGGTAAAGTTCGTTGCGGCGAGAGTCATTTGTCTCCGCAGCGAACCTTCGAAAACCCGGACCATATGTGGGAAAATCTCTCGCTGTTTTGACCCGTCCCTGCGACCCAACATTTAAAAACATGTCAAATTAGGTTATGCGGAGACTTTCGACAGACATTCATATCTTCATCTCTCACTCTTGACCTTCATCCATCACCGATTTTTCACCTCTCATCGTCGCTCTCTGCTGCTGCCATGGATGCTATTAGTGTACCCATAGTTGTGAGTGCTTCCGAAGAGATGCTTGGCTAAGCACCATTTTCTCTTAAAGATGTAGCGATGACTTGAGTTCGATGGGCTTCAAAGGGGAATAGTTTGTTCATATCTTTCTACACTGTTATAAACTCCTGAATTAGGATTTATACTTTGTAGTTAGACTTTTCTTGATTAGAGTTTAATCAAGAGTTGAGCAATGTATTGTGTTATTGGGTTTGTTGATGTAGAACTTGGAGATTGAATATATGAAGTCTCATTTATGTCATTTGGTGATTGTGTTAATTCTCTTTTATTTGCCTAGTTGTGTTTGATGTTGAGATTATGCTTGATCTAAATTGACCACTTGCATTAACTTGCCCACTACACACACTAAGATGCATTCAACAAGGCTTTAAGAAATGGAGTTCACTGATTAAAATCTTGTACTTAAAGAGTTCTTTAAGGTTATTCATTTTGAACTTAGTGAATTTCGCTCCCAAAAGATTTGTTTCGAACCATGATAGTCAAAGCTCGTTTTCAGGAGGATTTTATCACATTTGATCACTGTTTGAGTTTTCATTTTTCATTTCGCAAAAATACAAAAACACCCTTTTTATACACTTTTCTTTCATTTAGTTCAATTCATTTAGTTAAATTAAAACATTCCAAAAACTCACTCTTAACTAATTTAGTTTGCATTTCATGACAATTAGGCTAGCTTAGATCATTTGCTATAGGTTTCGATTAAGTGAGACGACCCGGGGTTGCACTCTATATTGCAATCCTTGGAATTAAATTTTTGACTCAGTTTCTAAGGGAGTGATACAAAGACTTAACCACACACGATCAAAATGGCGCCATTGCCGGGGAACCAAGCAATTAGTTTTCTTTAGGATAGCCGTTGTCATCTTTGTTTGTCGTTGATAATAGGAACCTTTTCCTTTAGATTTCATTTTGGATAGTTTGATTTCATACTTGTCCATAGTATAGTTTTTAATTTTTCTTTGCATAGCATACATTTTGAAAACACAAACAAAAGCATACTTTCACAGTTGGAATTTTCATACTTAGCATCTTTCATGCATACCCATCTTCATACACACTCTTACACATCACACTCACATCCTTCACATCTCACCTTTTATTTGACTTGTGTTTTTGTGAGTAAATTTTGTTACAATTTTTTTCATTTGATTTGTTTTTGTGCATGCCCAGGAGAGCTAGACTTGTTACTTTCCAACCTGAGATTGAGAGATGCTAAAGGAAGATTAGAAAAGAGAGGGAAGAACAAGAGAGAAGAAGGATAGTTGTGGAAGAGGAGTTGAATCAGTCCACTAATGAGAGTGAGTCGAGAGAAAGAGTGAACATGGCTGAGAATCCTGCTTTTCAACAAAATCCTAACTTTCATGCCAACTAACCTAGAAATGGTGATAATGTAGGAAATGGAAAGCATGAGAGAGTTGGAGAGAACAATGGGAATCAGAGATGGAGAGCCATTAGGGAGGCAACAACTTCTGATGTGAATTATAATCCTTTTACAGCGGCTTGTCCTAATTTTGATGTTAACTTTGAAGTGAAACGATTATTTATTAATTCTCTTCCTAAATTTCGTGGTTTGGCAGGAGAGGATCCCTATATGCACTATAATCCTTGTCTATGATCTGTCAGAGCATGAAGCCTGTGGGAGCTTCATTAGACCAAGTTCTATGGAAGGTTTTTCATTTGTCCCTGGAGGGAAAGGCACAGGAATGGTACATGAGCCTTCTAAGACATGTGGCAAATGTCTACCATAGTTGGGCCAATTTGAGGAAATCTTTTTTGGAGAAGTATTTTCCAGCTTCTAGGACTTCATCAATAAGGAAAGAGATTTATTCAGCAAGACAAGAATATGATGAGTCTCTTTATGATTATTGGAATCGCTTCCAAGACCTACTGTCCAGATGCCCCCATCACCAGATACCTGATGAGCAGTTAGTGCAGTACTTTTATGATGGGTTGAAAAGTCAAGATAAGGGTATGTTGGATGCGGCATCGGGAGGTTCTTTGATTGATCTTACAACTTTGAAAGCCTGGTATTTAATCAAGAAGATGGCTCTGAATCATCAACAGTATAGTGTGAGAGATACCAGGGGGTCCATGAGTTGGGAGCTTCGACAGCTCAAGTAAAAAGAATTGAGAGTATGGAGTCTAAGGTTGACTCATTGGAGAACAGAATCATTTCATAATTGTCTTTCATTACTAAAGAATTGAAGAATATGAATGTGCATCGACCATTATCTTCAATGGATCTTACTGCACCCATTTGTGATACTTATGGGTCGGTAATGCACATAACCAGTGTTTGCCCAGGTCGGTATGAGGAAGTGTCAGCAGTGTATCTGGGAAGAACAAATCAAAAATGGGACTCTTACTCTAACACTTATAATGAGGGTTGGAAGGCCAATCCTATATTCAGTTGGAGGAATGAAGAGGGGAGAGCTCTAAATAGATTTCAACAAGGAGGAGGAGATGGTACTTCCACTACCCAGTTCCCCAACCAATAGTAACTCATAACTGTCCCACCTAAGGAGGATACTAATCAACTGATGCAAAACATGATGACTTTGATGAAGGAAGAGCGGACTTCAACTAATAATCAATTCAATGCCATTGCTTCTCTGAGTCAGCAAGATTCTTCAAAGAATGTTGCTCGGTTCAATGCCTTGGAAAAGAGAATAGAACAATAGGAGACAAAAGCAAAGAATATCAACTCTTTTGTCACTCAATTGTCAAACAATATGAGTGAGAAACCAAGCAAGAAGCAGTGGGACCATTCCTTCCAATACTGTGATCAACCCAAAAAGTCTGAATGCAATTGCCTTGTGAAGTGGGAAATAAGTACAGTTTAATGATCAAGAAGAAGAAGCATGTGATGAGGAGATTGAGAGTGAAGAAATGTCTCTACCATAAGAGAAAACCAAGAAGTCTGAAAGTTTTAAGGAAGAGTCTTTATTGAACAAAAGGAAGTCTGCATCAAAGAACAAGGGAGCTACTTCAGAGAGTTCCAAGGACAAAGCTGAGCATGGGGAATCAAGCAAGCATGAAGCCAAAGGTAAGGAGGTAAATCTTCAAGCCAAAGGTATGAGTGATCTTTTCTCTCTTGAAGTTTATAAGTTGATTCCTTATGTTGAGCAACCTCCTATGCTTGAGTTAAAACTTTTACCGAGTACCCTAAAGTATGCCTTTCTTGAGTCTAATGAGCAATTGCTTGTGATAATTGCCAATAACTTGTCTCACAATGAGAAATAGAGACTCTTGAATATTTTGAGGGAATATAAACAAGCGGATATACCTAGAATTTTCCCAACTGTTTGCACACATAGGATCTTATTGAATGAGGGTTCCAAGTTTATGAGACAGCCTCAAAAGAGACTAAATCCACTGATCTTAGACATGGTTAAGAAACAAGTCACAAAGTTATTGAGTGTTGGGATAATATATCCCATTTTTGTTAGTGAGTGGGTTAGTCCAATACATATAGTACCAAAAAAGAGTGGGATCACAGTGGTAAAAAATGATAGGGATGAGCTTATTCTCACTAAAGTGTAGAATTCATGGCGAGTGTGTATAGATTATAGAAGATTAATTGATGCCACAAGGAAAGAGCATTTCCCCTCCCTTTTACTGACCAAATGCTTGAAAAGCTTGTGGGAAAATCACATTACTATTTTTTAGATAGTTTCTCTGGGTACTTTCATGTACCCATTGCACCAGAGGACCAAGATAAAACCACCTTCACATGTCCCTTTGGTGCCTTTTCATATTCGTAGGATGTCCTTTGGTTTATGTAATGCCCCAGGAACTTTCCAACATTGTGTGATGGCTATTTTCTGTGAATTTTTAGAAGAATGCATGGAACTTTTTATGGATGATTTCACAATCTATGGTGATGCTTTTGATGCTTGCTTATTGAGTCTTGAAAATTTTTTAAAAAGATGCATTGAAAAGAATTTGATTTTGAACTTTGAAAAATGCCATTTCATGGTCAATGAAGGTATAATGTTAGTTCATTTGATTTTTAGCAAAGGGATTGAAGTTGATAAAGCTAAGATTGAGGTTATATCCTCTTTTCCTTATCCTGTTTGTGTTCGAGATATAACATCATTTTTAGGCCATGCAGGATTTTATAGGTGATTCATAAAAGATTTTAGCAAAATTGCCTTACCTCTCTCCATGCTTTTACAAAAAGATGAAAAATTTGAGTTTGATGATTCTTGCAGACATGCCTTTGACATATTGAAATTAAAACTCATTTCACCACCCATTTTAGTTGTTCCTGATTAGAACCTACCCTTTGAGCTTTCATGTGACTCTTCTAATTATGCTGTAGGGGCTACGTTGGGCCAACGAGAGGAGAAAATGGCAAGAGTTATCGCTTATGCCTCAAGAACACTGGATCCAGCTCAGATTAACTATACAACAACTAAGAAAGAGCTGGTTGCAGTAGTTTTTGCTTTAGAGAAATTTAGACAATATCTGTTAAACTCACATGTAATCATTTGTACTGATCATGCAGCCATTCGATATCTCCTCAAGAAACCACAGTCGAAGCCTAGATTGATACGTTGGACATTGCTTCTCGAAGAATTTGATATTGAGATCAAGGATCTGTTGGAGTTGTGTTAATATAGTGCCCTGAAAAGCAAGTATATTTACATATAACTTTATCTTCTTCAGTTATAGTTTTGTAATGAAAATATTTATTGTTAATAAAACAAAAGAGTTTGGTTTTATTTGTGTGAGCGTTACATATCTGCTCAAAAGGTACCAAGATTCTTTTGTAAGTAATATATTCTTTTGTAAGTAATATACATATACATAGAGATGTATGGGAAACATGTATATTATTAGAATCTAAATTAATTGAT
>JANIIA010489103.1:0-15511 GCA_027478495.1 Erythroxylum alaternifolium | reverse complement strand
GGAGTAATAACAAGCAAATATTGGCAGCAAACTAAATGATCACAAGCTGCCCCAATACTGCACAAATCAAAAACCAATCACAAAATACAATAATTATTTAACGTGAAAAAAACTCCTTCGGCGTGAAAGATAAAAAACCAAGGGACCTCTCTTGGTCCAAGCAAATGAAATCCACTATCACAAATACTATCTTATAGAGATCAACAGCCACAATAATCCAGAAATCAAAGGCTCAATCTCATATAGCCACAAATTAAAGTAGAGAACTACACTAAGAGGGCAATCACAACAAAGGCTTCTGTTCTGACAAATTCTGGAAAAGTTCCAGCCATCCAAATCCAATTTCCACCGTTCAAAACAAAGAAAAATAAGTAAGGAACATGCTCATCAAAATGAACATGCTCACCAAAATGCAGCTCAATCAGATAAAGAATGACAGACCAAAATCAGAATATGGTGAAGCTTGTTAGTTCTGGAAACACCTTGAGACCAGACCAATTTTGGATCCAAAAACTCAACCTCCAGACCTCGAAACCAAATCTCTACCGTTCAGGATGGAGAACAATATGTCTTGAAACTATATACCAAAAATGAGACCAATCCAACGGTGAACGCTGCCCAGTCACCGAAAATGTAAAACGGATCGGGTGAAAAATCTCTCCTTGAAGGAAGAACAAAATCTCTCTTCTCTCACTCTTGGCAGCTGCTAAGATATTTTGGTTTTAATGACAAATACAAAAATTAACCCTAATGGGTTAAAAAGAAAATGGGCTTTAATAAATTTATAGATTTTACCACATAGGAGGGAACTCAAACCCAATAATTTCTACTTACACTTGAAATCTCAACAATCTCCTCCTCAAGTGTCAAACTTTCATATTAAGCTTGGACTCTCTCTTAAGCGAAAGTCTTTTTTTTAATAGCTTGAGTATATGGCATCACTAAGAGTCCTTCTACTCCACTAGTTTGGGCCTACCAGGAGTCTCTTTGCTCTTCCATGTAGGTAAGCAATCACGGGATTCGACTATCGTCTCCATACTTGTCCTTTGCAGAACCATCAGCTTTGATACCACTTATTGGCTCTGAAGAGCCCACTTGGGAGATTTGTATCATAAGCCTAACGAGGGAACATACTCGTAAGTTTTGATATTACACTCCAACTCAAAACATTAAGGCATTAGGTTTATAGGTTTTTCCCTCTTATATGCCCGTCACTAGTTTCATCTCTTTCTTACGCGTGATTCTGACTTACACTTGAAATCATAACAAGAATTGATATGCCACACACTAAGACGGCATAGTTTGTGCGCAAAGATTATTAGTTCAGTGAAACAACCAGAAATTACAGTGATTATAATTGAACCTGGAAAAGATCAAAACAACCAAATCACTCTGGGAAAAATCAGATTTTTAGGAGTGTACAGAAGATGATTAATTTCCTGTGTGGACATTTTTCTTAACAGTAAGTTTCCCTGGAAAATTCACGAAACAGGCCTGCTACTGTAAATGGTTCAAGTCTGAGAAACGTGTCCTGCAAGAAGATTAATAATGTGCTCAATCTTCTCAGCAACTTCTTTCATGGAAGGCCTACACTCCCTTTTCATATCCAAACAGGCTGCTGCTAAAGACCCCAGCATCTCCATAGTTTCCAACTCTAAGTTACTGGCTCCATCTTTAAGCACAGGATCAACAGCTTCCAACAATCTCTTCTCGTTCAGCATCCTTCTTACGAGAACCACCAAGTTCACATCATCATCTTCTCTATTGAAATCAATGGCTTTCTTAGAAGTCAACAGCTCTAACAGAACAACTCCAAAGCTATAAACATCACTCTTGTCAGTCAACCTGAAGTTAGTATAGTACTCTGGATCAAGATAGCCTAAGGTTCCTTGAACACATGTGGTTATATGACTTGACTCTGTCACGGCTAGCCTGGAGAGCCCGAAATCGGAAACCTTGGCATCAAGCTTGTGATCAAGTAAAATGTTGCTTGATTTGATGTCACGGTGATAAATAGGTGGTATAGCAGAAAAATGAAGGTATGCAAGTCCATCAGCTGTTTGATAGGCTATGACCAGACGACAGTGCCAATTTAACTGTACCCTTTTACCAGGATCAACCGAATGAAGATGATCAAAGAGTGTTCCATTTGGGATGTACTCATAAATCAAGAGAGGCTGTTTAAGTTCGAGGCAACATCCCAGGAGTCTTACCAGGTTTTTATGGTTTACTTGACACAGAATTTGGACCTCATTAAGAATCTGATCAGTTCCTTTGGTATTTCCAGACTTGGCGCGCTTGATTGCTGTGACTGTTCCATCTTCAATAATTCCCATGAAGACCTCACCAAAACCTCCATAGCCGAGAAGGTTGTCCTCAGAGAAGTTGTTTGTTGCTCTCAGGATTTCCTTTCCTGAAAATATCTTTGCTGTTCTGCCTCCATTGCTGACGCTTAAAACTCTTTCCCTGAACGTTCCCAAAGTTACTTTCGCCAACTGTCTTCCATTACCACTTCTTTTTCTGTAGACTAAAACCATTGTTATGATTCCAAGAAGTATTCCTCCTACAGGAATGGTCACACCTAATTAAATTGCAATGAAAAAACACGAAAATCATGTTAGCTACCATGGAAATGAACAGCTATTTGACGCTCATGTTCCATTTCAAAGTTTCTGTGAATTTGGTATCTTCCCATACTTAAAGCTGTTCGTTTTATGTTAAAATTCAGAAGCCAACCACATACCAATGAATTGAAGTCTGTTTTTCAGCATATTGCAAGCTCTTCCATGTTGACACTTCTTGCCTGCAAAATGTGAAAATGGCTTTATGTCTTCATGCAAGATTCTACAATCATATAATCTTTATAATCTAATAAAGAAGATGGCTATAGTTTCTTAATCCTGACTTACAAGTAGCTGCGAGATACTGTAAACTGAAAAGACTACTCATCCAAAAAGTACAGAAACCCGAAGATTTTCCAGACCTTATATATTTCTCGTCTTTAGATAATGTTCAGAAAATATTTGAAAGTAGGATTTTCAGTCAACCATCAGCTGGGAAATGAGTTTTGAGTTTGCATCTAATCAATGCTAAAGAAAGAAGTATAATTCATTAGGATCTGAACTAATTTTAATTTCTAACACTGTAAACATTGGAGTTTCTGTCATGGTTTTGAGAACTATAATGAACAGGAAACAAGTTTGATATTTACCAACCTTGGCAAACTCCATTCACTGGATCCCATTGGTACCCAGAATGGCAAAAACACCTCTTCTGTCCACCGCTAGATGGATCTGGCAAGCATTCAGAATATGCCAAATCCTGACAATTAACTTGTGTCCTGCATAAAGGCTCCTGAGGCAATGTCCATTCCAATTCCAATCCAGGCTCTGGCCATTTATTCACGGACAATCCAGGGTCCAGGTTCACAAAACTTTGGTAAGCCGAACATCTCTCAGCACGAACTCGAATTCTGTAAGCATTCACAGATCCACCAGTTTTCAAAGAACAGCAAATTGATGTGTGCCCACAAGCAGCTTTTGCCAACTTATTTCCATTAATGTAGTCATGACATACGCTTGATTCTGAACAATTCAGTGCCAGTAAGATTTGCGGTACTGATTCGGTGCAGTTCATGATCACTACCGTGTTGCTACTGGTGATGTTTAAGGGAAGATTGTTGTCTAGTTGAATGCCATTGCTTCTGAAATCCGCTGCTATGCAGGAATTGGGGAAGAATCCTGGCGGACGAATAACTAGCCTTTGGCTTGATGGATTTATGGATGTGATCATGTAGGATGATCCATTTAGGGCATCAAACCATAATGTGCCTGCACTGCACCGAACTTTGTAAGATGGATGACCACAATCACCACTAGAGCTGAGCGGGAATGGCACCGGAATTCGACCGCAATCCGGACAGCGTCGCACAGCTTGAACTTCACAGCTGCTCAACAGCAGTGACACTAGAATGAAAATGGAAAACATCTTCATCTCCATTAATGGCAACAGAAATGGACTTGCGGTGAAAAAGTTGGCTTGTATAAAGAAACTCAACAAATGTCCTTTCTTTTTCGCTTGTTAAACAAATCAAATGCCACGTGAATGCTACCTCGGATGCAAAACCAATTCAATTTCTGCTTTCCAACATCCTGGAAAGTTTGGAAATTCATGAAATGTGGAGTTACATGCTCTTGCAGTACATCCTCGTACCATTTTTTTACATTTAACAAAACTCGGGTTCTGGTTTCCAAGTACATTTAATTACTCCAACCCCATGGAAGTGCTTAAAATATTCTAAGACCCTTCAGTCATCTCCTTGCTTATTGGCAGAACTGACCACGGTGATGTTTCTTTAGTTGCATCTTTTTCTCGGGAATCTGATACAGAAGTAGCATTAAAAATGAAAAACAATCCTTTGAACGTTGTACTGAATATTGACTTGGCCTTTTTTAAGTAGTTCTATACTCTCCGATGATACAGATTCATAAATACTTCGTAAGGTGTGCCCAAAACGTAGATTATGTAACAAGAGTTGGTACTAAAGTCGATCTGAAATCTCAAAACTTTGGCAGGTGAAACTGTACTTGAAGAGTAATAAATAAAGACAGAGAACCCTTTTGAGTGTCTCATAAGCCTTTTCTGATCAACTAAATTCAGCTTGGACTTACGTTTATGGTTGAAAGAAACTTATAACCTAATTGATTAGAAATACAGATCTTCTCATTTGCAATCCGTAGAAGTTCTTAATTGTAAACGATCGTACAGTAACTTTTAAATGACCTGTTTTAAGTAATTAACATCAAGCCTAAAACATGACCAAATATGGTTCATAAGATTGACTTTTGGCCAAAAGAAACATAAACTTTCAGACATTAGAAGTCACTGATTTACACAGATTAAAACCTTATATTCATCGAGCAACACAAAGCACGTGTGAACCCCTTTGGTCTTCCACATGCCAACAACACCAAGCGTGCAGTCCCTTTTGGTTATCCACACGCTTATTACCAGACAAACTGATACAACAACATCGGAGATAATAAGATAAAATTACGAGAATTCACAATTTTTCTAGATACATATCGCATAGCTCCAAGTTCTGAAGCTTTTTCTTCAGGTGACCATTCTACGAGAAGGCAAGCGACAGACGACAGGTGATTGAGAACTCATGTTGGAAGAGGTTGACGATGTTGGAAAGGCATGGTCTGAACCGAAGAGCCTGATCTCGGAAGCCTGGAAACGACCAGAGTCACCTGGAAGTCGCATGTAGGACGTTGAAGGAGAGTCGACGAGCCAGGAAGATAAGGGGCTTTGGTTGCCGTTTTTGTATTGCATTATGGCTTTGTACACGAATGGAATGAGACCCTCCATTGTTGTAGGTACTTTGAGCTTGGTTTAGAGCAACGAAGACGATGAGTGCTTTGCAGGGTTGGTGCTAAAGTTGGTTAGGACATGAAGCAGAGCAAGTAAGGTGTTATTTAAGAGAGGGAGAGATAGGTGCGAGCGACGTGGCGTGATGAATTGGAGTCCAGCTCTTCACGCCAAGCCAAAGCAAATTCTAAGTTATACGCTCTTTTTTTTGGTTTGATCGAGACTGAAAGGTGCAGTCTTAAGAACAATTTTAATCGTTTGGTCCACTCATCCAGTTTTGTTTTAATATATGTTTTAATATTTTTTAAATTTATTTTTTATTATTTAAAAATTTTAATAATTATGATTTCTTAAATTTGAAATCAATCAATCGAATATAATTTAAATTAATAATTTATTATGATTATCATAATTTATTAATTTAAGTTAAGTTAATTCATATAAAATAATTTTATATGAATTTTATATCTTTTATTCTTTAGTATTTTTATTTTTTAGAAATTAATTTTTAACAATATGGTTATTCTTATCAAATTAAGACATTCAATATTAAATTCACTAAACTAAAATGATTTTAAATCTTAATTGATAAAAGGACTACCAACTTGAGTATTTATGAATGTGAACCTAATTTCTTCACACTCATATAACTATTAAATCGAAATTATTAAAGATACTTCATTTAGTAGAACCTAGTAAACATTTCAGTTAGACGCAAGGTTTGAGGAGGTTTAGCTTCATCTATAACTAGTTGGGTGACTGTTTTTAAATGACCCACGTGAAAATATGAAAATTTTAAAAAATATAAATATAAATAATCAATAAAAAGAAATAAATAAACAAAAGTTTAAATTTTAGTTTAAACATAAATTAGTATAGATGCAAATAAGGAAAAAAAAGGGTTAAAACTAATGCAAAATAGAATTCGGTGGTAGAGACCAACACGATGTCCCTGAAAAGTATATGAAAGCAACACCTAAACTTGCACAAATCCTGATCTGTGTCTTCACAAAATCTGCCAATTGGATCTTAACTTGTTGTATCCATTTGTTTAAATTTAGTTTGGTAGTCTTTTTATTTAGTATTGTGTTGGTTAAGCTAAGTTGAATACTAATTTTTAATGTCAGTTTGTTTAAATGTGGTTTTAGAGTAAGGTGTAGCAGCCAATTCCAACACACACACACAGACACACTTCATTGTCAAGTTGTTTAGGGGTGGGTTTTCGAGTTTGGTGCATTCAGGATCAAGAGGCGCCACAGGTTTTCTTTCTTTCGTCAGGAATGAAAAGGAAACGTACTTGCTGGCATTGTAAATGATTGATTCAGGTTTCAGGATTTGGGTATCCACAACGTGCTGGAAGCAAATGGCACGAAACCATTAGGCACTTCAATTCTGATTCTATGCCGATACAAGAAACGTTCAAATCACAGAGCTGGATCCAGTTAACCATTGTTAGGCAGCAGAATTTTTATTTAAAAATCATGCCTTGATCAAACTTCTTGCTTAAAAGTTCATCTAATAAGAATAAGAGCAAGTTCTCATCATATACATGTAAAGAAACTAAGTAGGATAACAAAAATCTTTGTTCTAGACCATAAAATTTGGACAGGTTAGATTGTAAGAGTCGGGTTGATTAGTGTGGAAGCAAAATCTGATCCAAGCCTTGAAGCATACAAATCAATCCTACCCTCCTGTCAACGTTTTCCAATTTTGTGCCAATCCTTAGAAGATTAAATAAGTTAAAATCGTGACACCTACTATTACATTCAGGATAAGACCAACTTCAATGTCTCAAATCGTTGATCAAGTCATTGTTTGCATCATTAGCATCATCAAACAGTCAGGATTCAACCTTCCTGTCATTTTCTTATTCCATCAAGATCCTTTTCTTAATCCATTCAACATTTCTAGCTTCAAAGCAGAGATCATTTTACCGTCTATTGCTTTTCTCCAACCCGAAGCTTAAAGCACCCAAGTGCCCCGAGTGGGACGGTAGGTGAAAGACAAAGGTCGTAAGCTGCTGTCACAAACACCCTCACTGTCTAAAGTCTCCATGATTTTCCCTGTTGAACATTTTTGGAACCTCATATTTCAATTGCACCAATTTAGGGAACTCAATATTAGCATTAAAAATTCACAAGTGACATGAAAATAAATTATATATAAAAGTTTACAATTTAATTTTGGATTAAAATTTAATAATTTTATACAAATTTTCTTTAATTTTTTAAAAATTCTTTACTAATATCACGAAATCTGATAAATAGTAACTCACAGAATGATTGAAATCTGATAAATTGTTTACTTGAATCTAATATAATGTCTTGTCAAATTTCCTCAAAACTCTTCAATCATTCCTTTTCAAGGATGACCACAACTGGGAAACTTTGTGTTTATTCAATTAGCGAGAGTGACTATACCTCTTAGTTAACATTATCCATAATCAAGACATGTTTGTCTTGGAGCTTTCGTCAGATGAATTGGTCAAAGCTTCGCGAAATGCTACCCTGGAACATAAACTAGTTTAGTAAATGAACATCACGATTCACAAGTTTAGTTTAAAGCTTCTGGTGTCATCTTTTAGGTGTATTTTCCTACTGGCATTGTGTCCTAATAGACTAATGAGCTGTCATAGTAATTAAATAACGAATAAACGTCCTAGGCTCGGGACAGAATGTCATTAGAAGCTTCTTGACGAGATTGAGACATGTTCATATAGAAATTAATTAAGAGATAAACAATTATAAAATACTAAATTTTGTCAATTCAACACTCTGATTAACAGGTCAATTCAAACATTTTAATTTTATTAATAATTTATTAATTTATCTAACATAATTTTTAATTCTATTAATAATTTGTTAATTTTCGTTATTCATTATATGTAAATGTTCACTTGAAAATTTGTCATAATTTTTGTTATTCATTATATATAAATATTCACTTAGAAAGTTTTTCTCTACTCATGAATTGTAAAAAATTTGTTAACTAAATCAACAAAATTAACATTTTGATGTTCAGATTTTAAAATTTTGGTTAATTAAAAATTTTAAAAATTAAACACTGAAATTGATGCGGGACAATAACCTTATCATAATTTACTTATTTGACAAATAAGTACCTTATTTTTATTTATAAATTTCAATGTTGTTTTCTGATATGGATAAGTCCAATTAATTAAACGGTGGAAGCAAGGTCCATGGTACTGCTTGATTAACACCAGTCCAGTACATCAGTCGTTTTGTACCAGTAACCAACAAAGGCCGATCAAGTGACGAGGACCGGACCAAGAGAGACACAGCTGATCCCGACCACGGTAATGGAGACTAAGGAGCAGTCAGAAAAACAGCAGCATAGGGCAGTAGAGTAAGAAGTGGCACCTTCCTTAGGAAATTACCTATTGTTTGTCACCTTATTATTATTACATGCCTTTTTAGAAACTATGCATATCCACCTATTTACGAAATTTAAATTTAAAATAATATTATTTTAATGGATTATACTAAAACAGTGTCGTTTATCATGGCCATCTCAATCTGTCATAAGCAGGACCGGCCTAAGGCCCAATCGGCCCAAATAATTTTAAAAAAAATAAAAAATCAAAACAGTATTGTTTTGTCACTTTGTCATTACCTGTCGGGACTCAAGTCGAGCCTGGCCAACTATGCTATGAATTTTATAAAATTTATAGTTAACGGTCAAAGCAACTGCGTGCTTTCAAATTCCATCTCTCAGATGATAAAAGCAACATAAATGTGCATTTTACCAACCAACATTTCTGGCATGTTTAAGATCCTCGCAGGCCTGCATTAGACTCAATCATCTGATGATCTAGATAAAACATGCTGAGGAACTAAAACTAGAACTACCTAGTGAATCAAAGGCAAATCATGTCAGAGAGCTAACGTGAATAAGTACGTAATTTACAAGGATTGTAAAAGTTTCCATGCATAATTTTGTGGTTAGTCATTAGACGCGATGTCAGCGGTCCTAAAACCAATTGTTTGGACACTGTAAAACAAGACGCATCCACGTCAGATCAGAATGCAGAAACGAGTTAACCATCCTAGCTAATTAAAAACTGCTGACCTTTGCTTTTCCAGGCCATGTTAACGTTTAGTTTAGGGTGGTGTTTCACTAAGCAGTAAGGTGTGCCACCACCCGCATGCAACATTTTTTGGTTGACAGCCTTCTAAGAGACCGACTTGAGAAGGCATGTTGCGATCCATTGTATCTCCGAGACCGAGCTGCATTTCAAATACCCATATTATACAACTAAATCTAATTTTTAAGTTGTAGAACTGGCTAGTTTCTCAGAAAATCGTACCTGGCCGTACTTGTTCCATCCCCAGCTGAAAACTTCGCCGTTCTCTGCAGAGGTGATAAGAAGATAATTTTAAATTCATTAAATCCTCTACTATAGTACCAAGTACACAAACAAATGTAGAGGAGAAAGATGTATATTGTGGCAGATTAGCTCTCACCGAGGACAGGGGACTATTCGGAAATTAGCTAATCTGTTATACCTGTGAGAATGAAACTATGTCGGGCTCCACATGAAACTGCTTTTACATGCTTACTTTCCAAGCTCGGAGAATCTAGAAGCTTTGGTCGAGTCTGCGTATAAATTAAAGAAACGATAAGAGTTAATATAACAAATTGAAAGCACAACTCGATCAAGTGAATATGATAACGTAGTTTGGAACAAGCAGCAGAAAGAACTACTTCCTCGTGTATTCAGAAAGGGTGAATGGGAGAAAGTAAGATGTCAAGAACTGCTTAATCCACGAAATGGTCAATTGTTAGATGAAGTAAAATGTCTAGAGGAAATAATCCTCAAACTTCTCAATGTTCAAACACAATGCTACTTAGCCATACCTCAGCCTGATCACTTCCTGTTCCCAACTGCCCGAACTGGTTACCACCAAAGGCATATACACTGCCACTGATGGTGCTACACACAGTATGCCACAATCCTGCCGCTATCCCTTCCACTTGGATTCCCGACAAGGAATTTACAGAAGTTGGTCTTAGCTGATCGGTTACACTTCCTTGCCCACATTGACCATAAAGTCCCCACCCAAACGTAAGCAATACTCCTGCATCTGAATCCAATAGCAGGAAACCGTTAACAAACGAATCGCTTCACCATGAAGAAAGATACGAGATCATAAAAATTGGCAATCAAAGTCTAACCTGTAACTACTGCACTATGTCGCCCGCCGCAGGCAATTTGCTTCACACAGCTTCCAGGCAGTTTAGAGGCTTGGGAAGACAGGTCCGCACTTCCTTGATTGACTACGGCCGACCTATCTCTTTCAGAAGCAGAAGACTCAATGCAAGGTATAAGATGAGGAGAAGAGACCATTTTTATCCGAGTTCCCAAACCCAGCTGCCCTTCGCCTCCATATCCCCAACCCCACACCTGCCCCACATCTGAAACTTCCGTTAAAAATTATGATTCATCAGGCATCTTGCTTTACATCTAAATTCTTCCATAGCTTCGAACTTGCTACAACCTACTTCGTACTTCATTTAACCTACAAAACTATATAGTGTGACCACAAAGAGTAGACTGCACTCTCAATTTGTAATGATGGGATATCGAATTTACCTGATAACGCTAACGTATGACGCCCACCAGCAGCAACAGTGGTAATCCTTACTCCAGGACCCAAAGCTACCATAGAAGGTGTCGGAGTGAAAAACTCTTCATTTGATGGCAAGGTTTCGAACTCTTCCTTGGGGCCAGCTACTTTTCTTCGCTTCAAACTTTCCTCTCCAGAATTTTTGTTGTCAGAATGTGGAACTTTTCCACCAGTTATGCCTGATCCAGGGGACTTCGGGTTCACTGCGTCGCATTAAACCTTCAAAATTGAGCATGAAACATTTTCCTGCTCGATGAAATTGGTTCAAGGCCAATTACCTTCTGCATGTGATGCACTTTGTTTTTTAGTATCATCCTTTTGGTAACTTCCTCCAACTGCAGAATCTCTAACGCCTATGCTTTTTGCAGAGGGAACGCACTCTTTCCAACCCCATGTGTATACCTCCCCTGTTTCTGCACATTGGAAGAAGAAGAGAGCTAATTCAGTTATTTAAACTCAAGATTTAAGTGCTCACGTCCACAACAAATAGCAAGGTTCCTCCATCGGAATTTTAGGACTAACCCAAAAGGTCCATTTAAACGAACGAATGCTACATTGCCTCAAAGCAACTCCTTCACGCACATTACTGATTTCTTTTTACAACTTTTCCTGATAACATTAGCTAGAGGTTAATGCGTACCTAAAACTGAAACACAATGCGCCCAACCAGCTGAAGCCTTCACCACTGAATCTTCACACGGAAGAGGAAGCGGCTCTGGGATTTCCTTAAACAATGTCGGAGCAAAAGCAAATAAAAAATCAATAAAAATATTACCTTAAGATTGGAAACAACTAGTACTTGGAAGCTTTTACTGTCTTTGGAAACAATTAGTACTTATAAGCTTCTACTGTCTTACTCTTACCCCATGCTTCCCACAGGTAGAGTAACTTTGACCTTCATCATCAGTTGAACCCCACGTTATGAGCTTCCCTGACCCTACGTTCATGTTCACAGTTAAACACAGATCTATGACTAATCTATCAGCGGTCTCCCTCTCTCTCTCTCTCCTTACCGATCAAATACAAACAACAACAAAATCAACCAGTAAAAATCCCGCTGAAACGCGGGATATGACCCACAAATCAAATACAACAAAAGTAAAAAAAAAATTGATAAAACGGATCGAAGACTAGAATATTTGAAAATTTGTTTTCTGAGAATATTAAAAAATGTGGTTCACATGATTCAGAGAAAACATAAATAGCGTTCATTTTCTTATTATTATGTCGTAGAACAAACTACAACAACAAAAAAATGAAAACAAGAATAAGAAGAGATGAACACAAAGAGCATCCAAATATCACAGCTCAAGTGCGAGGAACAGTTTTGGACAAAACGAAAATAAATTAAGTGAATATAGCGCAAAGATCGGAAAATGACCTGAAATGGCCATGGCAAATCCACAGCCTCCCCCACAAACATCATTCCACGATTCGCCGCCGTGAAGCGGAACCGGAACCGGAGAGAGAATCGGCGACTTCTCCTGCGAAACTCCGGGAAGATACCCACACATATACACCGCAGTTTCCTTACATTCCTCCATTTTCACGTAATCGTCAGTTCCACTCTCACTCGTTACAAATCCAACACAGAGAAACTAAACACCAGACCAAAGATTTAAGATTAAAACGAAACAAACAAAAATCGAATCTCTCATGAAGAGAAAAAGTAACCGTCAAATTTTCACGAGAGACAGCTGCTTGGGCTTGTTAAGGAGAGAAGAAGAGCGTATCATTTACAAAGACGCAGCACGCGACACGTCGGATGCCACGTAATCTAATGCCACGTTGAGCAATCGTGACCGCGTTCTCTAGATCTTTCCTTTTCTCGACACGAGGACCCTAGAAGTTTCTGGAAGTTCAAGGACCTTCCTTTCCTCGCATTCTTGTGCTTGCCACCTGGGATAACAATTATTTTATTTTTATTGTATTGCGATAATAAATTACTTTTAACGTTTGTTCGAGGTCGTGTCAGTAATTTAACCAAATGGTTATGAATTACCCCGTATACAAATCGACACGTGGAGTCATGTGGTCCTTCCCGTTTAATTTGATTTATAGAAATGTTAATCCGCTTCTTAGCCAACCAGGTTGAGTTTAAATACCTGATTATTTAAACACTTTAATTTGAAATTGTACAGTAGATTTTTATTATACATTTTAAAAAATAATAATTTAAATTTCTTTTTAATTAAAAATATTTTAAAAATTGAAACAAATGTTAAACTGATAAAAATAAAAAGTTTAAGATTTAAAACATTTAACAGAAATTACACTGCTATAAAATCAACTAAAGATTAAAAAAATTAAAAATTAAAAATTATGATTAAAAGATATTGACTTATTTATCGAAAATTTTGAAATTTAATTGAAAAATATTATTAAATGAAAATTAATTAATGTTTTTAGTTTATAATAATTTATTAACTTAGAAAAATTAATTGATCAATTAATAAATTGATTGATTTTTAACAACATGAGTTATTAAAGGAAATCCAATCACAAAGTTAAAACTCAAACCGAATATTTAACGTTGAACTGATTAAATCTGTTGAATTTTTTAATCATTTAAAAAAAGAGAAATAACATGAATCTTTAAATTTTTATCAACTTTTTTTTCCTTTATTAGAGCCTTTTAAAAGAAAAATTAGTAGCAAATTAATAAATTCAATGTTTTATTTGTTGAAACTTGAAAATAAAAAGATGATTAGTCGATATGAACAAATTATAATTAAAATTCTTTTAATTAATTAATTTGAGGTGAATTAAAACAAATTGTCGGTCTAAAATTTTATTAATTTAAATTTAAATTTATTAACTTTACATCATATTCAATTTATATCTCTAAAAATGATATTATTAAAAAGGTAATTATCTAATTATCATATGTTTAGAATTATTTGAGGCATTGTTGGACTCAAAATTGGATCTAGATCTTGGGACTCATCTTCACAGCCCAAATGCTTTTACTAAAGGACAAAGGCCCAAATAAAGCGAAAATGCTCATAATGACAAAGTAATTCATGATCAACTTGTACATAAAATAAAATTAACGTGACGTAAGTATTTGTCAATATTTTAAAAATTGGATTAAAATTTAAACCGGTTAGATAAAAAGTTTAATGTTTAAAAGGTCTGTGTTAGATGATTATAAAATCAGTTAAAAATTAAATAAATTTTAAAAATGATTAAATTAGACTATTCTTATTTATTGAAAAATTAATTAAATATATAATATTAAATTAAATTGTTTACATTTTTATTATTAAATAATATATATTAAATAAATATTAAATTAAATATTTTTTTCAAATTTCATTTCTAGTTGGTATTCTGTTTTTTTCTGTCACAGGGACAAGATTTTTTGTCCTACAGTTTTAAAACAAATAAAAAATTTATGTTTCTATCATCTGGATACAGAAAAAAAATAAGTAAAGACAGTAAGCAAACACTGCAAGACACATGATTTTTTTGTTTTGTCATCTATCTCTACTAAAGGAGACACTAACCAAACATAGGGTTAGAGTTGAGAATGAGATAGGCTTAGTCATGCTTATTACCAACCTAGTTTAATCGAACTCTTAAAATGTGCAGCTCGATATTGAATGAATTATTCAAAATGATATTATTTTAAACGAATAATTAAACGATTGAGATCTTTTAAACTGGTCGATTAAGTAGAAATTCAACTTAAATTTGACTTAATCAAGTCTAATTCTTTAACTCCCGATCGAACCTAGACTCAATTACCATGTGTACATAAAATCTTCATTTTAAAACTTGGTGGTTGTTTTATAAGCCATAGTTGAAGTATATCATTTGTTAAAAGTCCACGGGAGCCACAATATTTCTATTGTGAAATTGAAGTTCTTTTAAGGTGTTCTTTGTGTTTAACTTCTGTTCGGAGCTGGTTATGGCATTGGCTTCACAATTAGTGCGGTGGTTTAGTTGCTCAGAAATTTGTGTAACTCTAACGTACTGTTTGGAATGGTTTAAATTGAATTTAATTTGAATTGAACCTATCCCTTTTTTGTATTGTGTTTTTAAACACCTGAATTGAATTCAATTGCAGTATTGAATTCACTTTTGCAATTGAATTCAATTCAGACGTTTAAAAACACAAAAAAAGGATGAGTTCAATTCATGCATGTAATTAAAACTCATTCCTTTTATAAATTGAATTAACTCCTCCAAGCTCCACACCCTATCCCCCCTTTCTTATCTTCTCTATTTACCAATTGCAAACCCTATATTACGGTCTTCATTGCTAAATTTTTAATTTATGTTTGATTGCAAACTAGTTGGAAACTTTTTCTTTCCACCTGATGTATTCTCTATAATGTAATAATATAAGTTTTAGTTTTATCCTACTTGATCTTTTCTGTGGGTTTGGCTATAGTGTATTGTGACTTATGAGTTTTAACTTTTAATAAAAATATGTTTAATTAAATTTGTAATTTTTATTTTTAGTTATAATTTTTCTAATTTTT
>JANIIA010489049.1:0-15514 GCA_027478495.1 Erythroxylum alaternifolium | reverse complement strand
TATTATATCTTAAAGCAGATTTGTTGACTTTGCAATTCTACCCCTTTTAGTGAATATATTTATTAACTTTTAATAAACCTCACACCTCAGTGGGACTTTAATTGGGTATTGATGATGATGATTTATTAACGTTTAAATTTTCAACTCTTTAAATAAACATATTTATTAATTTATTAATTTTAACTCTTTTGATAAATGGACCTTTATGAATCTAGACCTTGGGCAAGTGCCCTTCCTGCCCTTGCCTAGGGCTAGCACTGGTTCCATGGCAAGTCACCTCGGACTCATATAAATGAGCTTGCCAACTTTCTCTTGCTCATAGAATCAACTATATTTCATATATTAACTCATCAATGATTGAAATTAGTTTTTTTCTTTCTCTTTTAATTGTAATAAATTAAGGGGGTGTTGTTTCTCTTTTATTTTTCTGTTTCTTGTTGTGGTTTTAATAAAAAAAGGGAACAACATGTTAAAATATGTTTGGTTGTTTCTGTTGCAATATGTTGTTTTCAAAAATAAAAAACCACAATAGATTCACGAAAATATAAATTAGACTTTTTTCTAATTTTTCAAAACAGGTTTTTGTTTTTGTTTCTACTTCCTCCTCTTATAAAGTTTCTCCACCGTAGAAACTCTCATCTTTCTCTCTTCATCCCATACTCATCTCTTCTCTCTGTTCTGCTTCTTTGTTCTTCCCTTCTCTCTTAAGTCCTTAACTCATCTCCTCTCTTTCTCTTAGTTTTCTGGTTTGTGTTTCTGCATTTTTGGTTTGCGTTTCTAGATTCTTGGTTTGAGTTTATACATTTCTAGTTTCTTGGTTTGCGTTTCTAGATTTCTGATTTGTGTTTCTAGTTTTTAGATTTCTGATTTGTGTTTCTAGTTTTATGGTTTGTGTTTCTGTGTTTTCAAGTGTTCTTCTACGCTTTTGGTTTGTTGTTTTCCTGTGTTTTTGGTTTGTGGGTATGTAGACTAGATACAAAGTTCAATGGCCAATAAATTCCATTAAAAAAATATGTGACAAGAAATCCAGTCGGTTTCAAGGTCACAGCTTCTACTGTTGGTTTCAAGCTAACAATGTTTCAATTGACAATTGAGTTTTTAAGCATATATTTTTTAATTTTTTATTACAAATCTCAACCAAACATGTTTTTTATTTTTTAATAAAAAGCATAAACCAAAAAAAATAGAAAAACTAAAAGTCACAATAGAAAAATAAAAGTAAAATCAAACGATCCCTAAGTGTTTTTTCTATTTCAATGTTTTGTTTTTTGTGGTAAAAAGAAAATCTTTTTCCGTGACTAAATTATAGAAAATGTATTTGCACTTTCCTAATGCAAACATAATTTTGAGAAAATATATGGTTAGGCAAGCCAATGGCAAGAAATTAATCACCAAATAACAAAAGAAATTTGCATCCTTAGTTAAAAATGTCTAACCGGATAAGGTTTGTGTCAGCTAATTATAAAACAACCAAAACGTATGGATAGATTTAAGAACAGGTTTCGTTAAATGATTGATATGAATGACCATTGTCACTCATCCATTAACTAGTTAAGTTTGATTCTTTTTGTGTCTAACTGTGTAAGTAGCATAATTTGGTATTGATTCGAAGCAAGCAACAATAGTAACAGAAAAGCAGCAACTTGAGAGTCCAAAACGTATCCAAGCTAATTGAAATAGAAAAGTTGCTAGAGTACAGTACTACTTAAACACGCTAAAGATGTGGACTTGGGTTTCCCCACTTCTGGGATGCACCAAGTCTGTTTCTCCTGTGAATTTTAAAAAAATAAAAAACAATTTTCTTCTTTGTCATTTATAGTTATAGGTCCATGACTAGCTTAGACTTGACAAGTTCAGCTACTTGGGCCAATTAGCTCTCTGTTTCTACGTAATCGTCGTAAATTTATTAGGTCCTATAAGCTCGGTTTATCCCTAATTTGCAAGCTGGCCAGAGGCCTAACCGTTCTAAGACAAATCTTTTCGTTGAGAGTTCAGACCTTTGCTCTTCTTTCTAAGAAAACAAACAACGATTTACCTCCTGGCGACATTGCGTTTTCACTCTTACATGGGAATAGGACTACTCAAAATGTATATTAACTACTTTTAAATATATATTCAATTAGTTTTTGCTTTACAAAAATAAATTTTATGGCTCAAAAGAATATGTACTACATAGAATTTCTAACTATTTCTAAAATTGAACAATTATGAAAGAAAATTAAAGGTGCCTTAAATACGCATTTTTTGTCAAATAACAAGGAAAGCAGGATAAGACTTGCTTTAATACTCGATATACAAGGTAATAAATGAAACCTAATAATTTATAAAATATATGCATATATATATATATATATCCAATCAAATATTTTTAAATTGAAATTAAATTAAGAAATTAAAAGAAGTATGAGACTTTACAAAAGAAAACTAAGAGAGCTCGACCTCCGGACAGGGTAAGAAGTAGAGGTCTCATTAACCAAAATGAACAACTAGAGAATATTAAAAGAGGAAGCTAATCTTAAATAGAACTACAATGAGACTAAATAGCTTATTTAGTAGAGAGATTAGCGAGGTAAATTCTAGCTATATTTTGAATGAGTAATTGCATTAACAAAGTTTGTAGAGGTACTATTATTTCTCTAATCCATCAAAAATTATTAAAAAATGGAGCTTTGAATGATTTTTCTTGGTGATTTTTTATTTCTTTTTCACCATATCGCTTATATGATGCTCCTCGTTGCACTTCTGAATGAACTAGAGTCACCTTCCATTAGTTTCAGCTGACTTCTTACCTAATCCACTACTCTTTGCAATTCATTCTTAAGGAAAAAGTAGGTAAATATTTCAAAGTAGAGCATAATAATGCTTATGAGAACTAACATTAAAAGAAAAAATAATGTATAAATTCAAGGATTAACTTGCAAAACTGACAGGTGAGATCCAAACAATCTTTATCTCTATTTTCAATCTTTTTTTGACTATTAACCAAAAAATGAAGGAGACTTTGGGAGTAATTTATTTAGACCAAACCAAAACAAACTAGCTTATCATGAGGTTTTATCTTCTGAATATCTCCATACGTGACTTGTTAGTAAATCTAGTATATTTGTCACTTTGCTAAATTATGTAATCCGAAGAAGATGAATCATATTTCTAGCTAAGTAAGCTTGCTACAAGGCAAAACATTTCCCTTCTACTATAACTCCACTTAACCTCTATCAATAATTTCTTAACTTGCAAAGCCCCAGCATATACCTTGGAAGTATTATAACATGTGTAAGGTGCATTAAGAAGTGAACACAACAAATGAATTAAGTGCATCTAAGTATATAAAGAGACATAATGGTACTTAATGTAAAAGATTTGGGTAAATGGGTAATTTGTTCATTTCGGCATGAACATACCTCTGTAATTTGGCCATATCTTGGTTTGTATACCTCTAAATTGGATAATTCCAATTGGAAATTAATCTAGAGACATAGATATAAAACTTTCATGAAGGAACCGAAGTTTTATTATTCCTCTAAGGATTTTGAATTCTAGCTTGAAACTGAGTTATGGCTGTTGTCCCTGTTTTCAAACAACTTGTGTTTTGGGTATAACTTTTGGAATAATTAACCAAATTGCATGAAATTCATTACATTAGGAAATTAAGACATAGGGAAATGAAACTAATTGATAATATTGTAGGCCAATGTGGGAAGTAAGGGAAAAAGAAGGACCACTATGTAATTTTTTTAAAGTTAACACAAGGACCAATTGGATTTAGGCATATGTGACCAATAATAATAAAGCATGTGTGTCTAATAGGAATTAAGCATATGTGTCAGTCTTGAAAGTTTTGGAATGGAGATACAGAGAGAGGAGATGCATGACATTTTCAAATTTTTCTTCTCTCCAATTTACCTTCTTCATCCCATCATTTTTCATGTAAGAAATCAAGCCAATCTTAGGAAGAAATCAAGGTAAAAGTTAGGGATTTTTCTTCACCTTTATCTCTTCTTACTTTGCTTATGAAGGAATTAAATTATAAGGATGGAAGTGGGATTGAGAGATATATTTTTGGTGTTTTTAGTTAGTGAGTCAAGCAAAGCCA
The DNA here is from genome assembly GCA_027478495.1 of Erythroxylum alaternifolium. Lineage (NCBI taxonomy): Eukaryota > Viridiplantae > Streptophyta > Magnoliopsida > Malpighiales > Erythroxylaceae > Erythroxylum > Erythroxylum alaternifolium. Next base: position 11,421 of record JANIIA010489049.1, on the reverse strand, counting down.
AAGAGGAAGGGAAGGAAAGGCAATATAAGACCTACTTTGTCAATTTTCAAGTTTAGGACTTCACTTAGTTGATTTCTATATTTGTGTATGATTGAATGGATATAAAGATCCATTTAGATGTGTAATTATTTCTGGAATGTTGCTTTAGTGTTATTTTGGTGTTACATTGCATAGAATTGGTTGAATATGACAACAGAGTATTGTGTAGTGGAATTCTGTATAGGGTTTGTTTGAGTCAATCTTATTGTTTAAGTCATAACTTAGCCTAAAGACCTCAACATTATGTGATTTTAGTTGACTATGAAACCTAAGACATAGAGTTAAATATCTCTAGAAGGGAGTTTGATCCTAGCTTTATGATCTTGAAAATTGAGATAAAAAAAGGTAATTTGATGTTGCCTCTACTTTGGAGTAGCTTGTGATATTTTGCCTATATTTCATGATTTAGATGTCCAAATGGTCTGATTGTTAGTGATATAGAAAAGACATATAGGAAAACATTTATAGAATATCTCAAAACCAAATTCTGACTTTTTCTATACGCATATTAAGGAACAGGTATGCTGCAGAACCAGTTCTAACAGAGGCCTTCCAATGTCGACAATTTGATGATGGATTAAATGATTCCATCAAAAAGTATCTAGTGGTGGTAACTTCTATACAACAGGTGAGCTATTATCAACTAGATGAAGCAACTATCAAAGCAAAGAAATAAGAGATAGTCAAGAGAGAAAGGACACAAAGGAGGAGTTTCATTAGAGGTCGCTTATCTTCAGGTAAAAGAACCTAAGATTCACAGGGTCTGTCCTTAGTAGAATTAGTTTATAGCTAAGCCATCAGAGGAAGACGTCAAGGGTAGTTCATAACAACTAATACTGGTAGAGGCTTTTTAACTAGATAAGGAGATGGACCACTAGAGTGCCCACACTGTAACAGGAGACATTAGGGCACGTGTAAGTGGTTGATTGGGGGCTTGTTTTAAATGTGGAGTTACGAATCATTTGATGGCTAATTTTCCATAATGCCCGGGATATATTAGAGCATCATAGGGGAGTAGAGGGGCATCCAATGCACCAACGACATTTAGAGGACGAGGTAAAGGTAGAGGTGGACCAGGCCAGTCTAGGTCCATTATGAGTATAACATATGAGTCTGTTGACCATCCTGCAGCATCAGCTAGTCGAGCATGGGCATATGCTATGAAGGCTCATGAGGAACAGGATACCCTAGAAGTTATAGCTGGTACTTTCTCTCTCTTTAATCTTGATATGCATGTATTGATAGATCCTGGTTCTAATCATTCATACATTTGCATTAAGGGAGTGTGTGAAAGGATGCTATCAGTAGATCGACTAGCCTATGATATACATATGTCTAATCCGTTGGGCCATAGTGTATTTGTGAATATAGTGTATAGAGACTGCCCTATTATGATCCATGGGAAACAATTTGTTGCTGATTTAATAAAACTATCTTTCCATGAATTTGACTTGATCAGGGGCATGGATTGGTTATTCAAACACCAAGCTTTAGTTGATTGCGAGTTGAAAATAGTTGTGCTCAAAGATTCTGATGGTTCAGAAACAGTGGTGCATGGTATTTAGCCTAGTCCTTTGACTAATGTAATATCAGCCATGCAAGTAAGATGACTTCTTAGAAAAGGTTGTGAGGCATATTTGGCTTTAATGCCACTTGAGAGGGAGGTATAATTATCTATTGAAATTGTACCTAGTACTGAAACTGCTCCTATTTTAAAGCCACCTTATAGAATGGCTCCTACAAAGTTAAAAGAGTTAAAAACTTAGTTACAAGAGCTTTTAGACAAGGCTTTTATCCAGCCCAGTGTGTCACCATGGGGAGAGCTAGTCTTTTTTGTTAAAAAAAGGGACGACACCCTACGAATGTGTATAGACTATAGATAGTTGAAAAAGATGACTGTAAAAAATAAGTACCCATTACCCAGAATAAAAATATTATTTAATTAGTTGAAAGGTGTAAGAGTGTTCTCCAAGATTGATTTGTGGTGTAGATGTTCCAAAGACTGCATTCAGGACCTGATATGGCCACTATGAGTTCTTAGTTATGCCTTTCGGATTAACTAAAGAACTGGCTACTTTCATAGATTTGATGAATAGCCTATTTCGACCCTACTTAGACCAAATTGTTGTGATTTTTATAGATGATATATTGGTCTATTTGAGGAATGAAGAGGAATATGTTCAACATTTAAGAATTCTGCTCCAAACTTTGAGAGAGAAGCAATTATTTGCCAAATTGAGAAAATGTGATTTTTGACTAAAGAAAGTTTCTTTCCTCAAGCATATCATCTCTTCGGAAGGTATTAGGGTAGATCCAGTAAAATTAAGGTGATTCTCAATTGAAAGCCACCTCAGAATGTGAAAAAAGTGAGAAGTTTTCTTGACTTAGCTGGTTATTATCGACGCTTTGTCAAAGGGTTCTCCATAATTGCTTCTCCAATCACAAAGTTAGTTCAAAAAGGAACAAAGTTTGAATGGAATGATAGATGTCAAGGTGGTTTTGAGTAGTTAAAGAAGATGCTCACCGAAGGTCCAGTATTGACACAGTCAACTTCTAACAAAGAATATGCCATGTACAATGATGCTTTTAGAAATGGTCTGAGTTGTGTATTCATGCAAGATGGGAAAGTGGTGGCTTATGCCTCAAGGTAGTTAAAGAAACATGAGAAGAACTACCCTACACATGATTTAAAATTGGTAGCAGTGGTGTTTTCCTTGAAAATTTGGTGGCACTACTTATATAGGGAAAGATGTAGGGTATAGATGGACCACAAGAGTTTGAAGTACCTGCTCATACAGAAGAAACTAAATTTGAGGCAATGACATTGGCTAGAATTATTTAAGGACTATGATTGCATAGTTGACTATCACCCAGGAAAAGCTAATGTGGTCGCAGATACTTTGAGTAAGAAGCCTATTTGAACACTTTCATTACAACATAGTAGATGGACATGTGCACCAGATGGAGCTTTGATAGCTCAGTTAAAAGTGAGTCCTGACTTAAGATAGATAATAGCACATGCACAAAAAGATGATGCCAAGTTGCAACAAATTATATAAGTGGTGCAGGAAGGGGAAAATACTAATTTTGTAGTGAAAGATGATATGTACTGGGAGTAAAGGACTTAAAGAAGAAGTTATTATATGAAGCCTATAATACTATGTTCACTATGCTTCCTAGGGGTAACAAGATGTATCAAGACTGGAAACAACATTACTGGTGGCTATGAATGAAGCGTAATGTATTGGACTATGTGTCCAAATGCTTGACTTGTCAATAGGTGAAAGCTAAACATCAAGTCCCATCTGACCTATTGAATCCCATTCCAATTCCACAGTGGAAATGGGATAATATCACCATAGACTTTGTTATAGGTCTACCCCTTATGTAAAGAAAACATGATGAGGTATAGGTCATAATGGATAAGCTCACCAAATTAGCTCACTTTATACAGATTCAATCTGATCATTTTGTGGATCAATTAGCTGGGTTGTATATGAATAAGATTATTTGGTTATATAGAGTGCCATTATCAATTGTTTTTGATCGAGACCCACGGTTTACATCAAGGTTTTGGAAAAGTTTGCAAGCAACATTGGGTACGCAACTAAGCTTTAGCACAACCTTTCACCTATAAACGGATGGGCATTTTGAGAGAGTTATACAGGTGTTGGAAGACATGTTTAAGGCATATGTTATGGAATTTTTGGGCAGTTGGGATGGATACATTCCTTTGATGGAATTTGTCTACAATAATGGTTATCAGTCCAGTATAGGCATGGCACCATATGAAGCATTATATGGAAAAAAATGTAGAACCTTAGTTTGTTGGACAGAAATAAGATGATTGGGCCTAACATAGTCAAAAACACAGAAGAGAAAGTGAGGGTTATTGCAATAGTCGGTTTCCAAACCTACTGAAGGAGTAGAGTGTTAAATTACTTGGTCACATAAATTATATTATATTAGAATGAATTTGGTTCATTTAGAATATGATTTTTATGATTTCATTCACATGCACAGTATGAGCATATACATACATGAATGCTGATTTAGAAAAAATTAAATTTAATTGACATATTTAAGGGTATGAAAGTTTCTAAATAATTGTGAAATGATCGTGTATTTCTAATGTCTTGTATTTTGATTTGCCAATAAAAAAGAATTGATGGATTACAATTAGTAATTTGGAGCTATTTGTGACGATTGGAAATTGATAGATTAATATATACATTTAGACTAGGAAAAATTTCAAGTAGGAAGACAATTGACATGTGAAAATTTAGGACGACTAAACCTATAAAATGAGTGACATATGGTAGTATACTTAAGTAACAAATGGCTTATAGAATTAAGTGACAAGTGGCAGAGGAACTAGTGAGATTTGGTAGCTTAAAGAGTAGACATATGTCTTGTTTGTTTTCTTGATAAGTGTCCTTCTACTAATCTTACACCTATACCAATATAGACACTTCCAGCACCATCTTCATATTTCTGTTGTACTCTCTCCTTCTTCTCCCTCTCACTATCAAAATTTACTTCTCCTTCACATCTTTATTTTTTGCCTTAATTTTGTTCAATTGCCACACTAAAATCCACGTAAAAATCCTTTATAAAGATAGTTATAGGAGCAGAACATTGTTAAGATTGGTGTAATCTTCTTGTCTTTGCTGAAACCATCCTACTCCCACCTTGTTCTTGAGATAACCTTGCATGCATGTGAGGCAAAGCAGGCTTGATACATTGAGGTGGCATTTGAGCAAAACAAGTAAGTGAAATACTGATCTTTGTGGCTTGTGATATGATGACTGATTAGGGATGGATTGAATATAGTGTTGATGTTAAAGTTGTGCTAAAAAATGATGGATAAATTAGTTACTTTTCTATTTTATTTTTGAATGCATGAAAATAGTAGTTTATAAGCTATTATATGGATGATTTAATTTAGGATTTGAGGTATAATTGATGATGAATTCATGATAAAGATAGGTGTTATTAAGATGTTTTCAAATCTGGAAAAGTTAGGACTGCATGTATGATGGTGTAAAGTGATTGGTAATGAAGCAAATGAGTAGATTTTTATGGGATTTAATTTAACCAATATAGAAGCTAGACTAGTATGAAATGAAGTAGCTTTATAAGACATGAATTCTGGAAAAATTCAAGTGGTAATAATGTCTCTAAGTACGTGAAATTTGTGCCCTCAGAGCACGATCGTGGCCCTCAGAGCACGATCGTGGCCTATTGCACTAGCTTCTATCACGATTGTGGCAAGGTCCTCCATGATCATGAGCCTAGTTTTGAAAAGATAATTTTTGTTTTTTGTACATGTTGAACTAGTTAGGGAAAAGTCACTCTAAATTGGTGTATTTAGTCTTAATTAAGGCTAGGAATGAAGCTAGATTGTTGCTTAATTAATTGGTTAAGAACTTGACAAGTTTAGGATGATAATGGATGTTATAAATTCAAGAATGGACTGTTTTGATATCTATGTATCCAAATATGGGCAATATGAGTTGTCAAAGGAATAAAGGTGTTCTTATGAATGCAAACATGATCACAAGGACATGAGTAATGTGTATTAGGCATGAAAGAATAAGCATTGAAGAACATGAGATAATTTTGAATAAGAATTGGGTAATTGTATGAATATATATTACTAGAAAATTTTAGTAAATGTATGATTAATTAATTTGGAGTAAATCAAGCTATAATGTTTGAATGGTCAAGATATTTGTATGAGAATACATACCCAAAAAGTTAATTGAGCATGCTTTGAAACATGAAACATATAAAACATGATTGTATATTCATATGATCATGATTGTATATTCATATGATCAAACAAATTAGTGATTTGTGAACTATAAGTGTATTGTATGATGATAGACGAGCAAAGTGATCGTCAATATCTAGACATTTTCAGAACATCAAGGCAATAACTTTTCTAGAGCATATTATAAGTTAACTTAAATGTGTAAACTTAATTATATGTGCTTCTGTCTGAATTGAATGTTTAATCTGAAATATGTGTATAATTGATTGATAAATTTCAGACTTAGATATGAGGATCTTGATATAGGGCATCAGTATATTGAAATGAAAGCATGACATATGAAATGATGCATCTTATCACATTGAAATGCATGATTAGGTAAAGGAGTTATGACCAGAGTGACTGAAGTGGGAAAAGAGATTTAAGCTCAGGATCATGAAAAAAGCCTCAAGCTAAGATGACATTGACTTGGTATTCACAATGGATACATGCTAGAAATGATCTCGATGTCCACAAATAGATACAGGATGGTAAATTGGGTTGATAGACATTTGGTCACAATAAAGCAAAAATGAAAATGGAATCACATGTGCATTTGCATATACATCCCTACAAGAATCAAATGATTGAAATGAATTGTATTATTGAATTGTTTTGAAATAGTGAATTACAATTGGAGTTAATGGATGATGTGTTGTAATATGCAATGTTAGCTTCCATGATGTACTTGTTGAAGTATGATGAAATGTGATGTGATATTCAATACTAGATGGTATAATATACTTGTTAAATTAGGTTATAACTTGTTTTTATGATCTGACTTGAGTGAATACATCAATAATGGTTTACTCATTGAGTTCACAAACTCATCAAAATTACAATGTTGTTTTTCAGGTTCAAGGGAGTTCTAGCTACTGAGGTTATATAGTAAAAGTCTGGTACTTGCATTTTGGAAACAAAAGTGGCTCAAAAGTCTGATTAGCTAAATCTGAGGAGTCTAGATAGATGTCTTTAGTATTAGCATCCCATTTTCATGTTTCATATTTTGTACTGAGATTGGAGTCTTAATAACGTTGTGTAATGTATATGTGGGTTGTGAATTGTAATGACCTGTGACTTTTATTTTTATGAATAAAATGGGAAGAATTGAATACTTAGAATGCTTATGATATGTTTGATGCCTTTAACGAGTTAATTGATTATCCTAATGTATCATTTTTATAGAGTATGTTTTCGAATTTCCTCTGGTATGTTCGGGCATATGCTCTGTGGGAGTGGTATGTTACAGTTTTAGTATCAGAGAATAGTTTGGCATCCTTAGGGACATATATGAGCATTTCAATATGGCATACAAAAAGAGACCCATATAGTGATCATTATTATTGTTTGATATAGGTCATCTGCTATAGGAGATCATCTCACAGAATCAGCTAATCTTGAGTCAATAGGAGCTAATAGAGAGTCCCCTATATCCCAGTCTGAAAAAATGCCTCAGAGAGTTCCTAAGAGGAGAGAAGGGAGGTACGATAAACTTAGGAAGCAGGAGGGTGTAGACTTCTATGGAAGTACAAACCCTGTCGAGGCAGAGGGTTGGCTGGAGAGAATAAAAAGGGTATTTGATCAAATGGACTGTGAGTCTGATAAAAGATTTGATTACGTAGTCTCATTACTTCAAGGTCCAGCCTACTAATAGTGGAAGACAGCTCCAAGTAGTTCCACTCGACCTTGTAGTCTGACATAGGGGGACTTCCTGAAGGTCTTTAAGGATAATTATATACCAAAGATCTATTTGGATAGGAAGATGAAAGAGTTCCTTGATCTGAAATAGGAAAACTCATGGTAACTGAGTATGAGATACGATTTAATGAACTATTAGGGCATGCTACTACTCTGATCCCAACTGAGGAAGATAAATGTAGGCAGTTTGAGGATGGATTGAATATGGAGATCAAGACAAGGTTGGTTATTATGAATCTGAATAGTTTTACTGAGCTGCAAGCTGTCTCAATTTGAATTGAGTAGCTACAGAAGGATGAACAAGGAGAGTATAGACAAGAGTTTAGGTGTAAGAGGCATGGTGAACTTCAAGCTGATTTTGGCAGGAAATTTAGTAAATGCCAAAATAGATCATCACGATCATAGTCGAGATCAAAGCAGTCAGGGTTTAGACCTAGAGTTGGTTCTGTTTATTCTAGTGGTGGTAGAGGTCAAGCATCTGGAGGGTAGACTTATGGTAGATAACCACAACAGATTTCCAGTTATGAATACTATGGAAAAAGCCATGGTGGAGTATGTTAGAAGGTATCGGGAGCGCTGTGGCTCCTTAGAGCATTAGATTAGAGACTGTCTAGTAATTTTAGGAGCATAGTCTAGAGTGAAAGGAGGATTAATGACAGAGATGATCGTTCAACAGATTAGAGCCAGTGGAGCAAGACAGATAGTCAGAGGTATGGGTAAAGCTAATTCAGCAAGTCCTAGTGTTAGGACTGAGGTACAAAGTAACATACCATAGTCTCAGGCTAGAATCTTTGCTATTACAAGACATGAAGCGCAGAATTCCCCAGATGTTGTTACAAGTCTATTATATGTCTTTAATTTTAAGGAATTTGCATTATTAGATCCCAGATCTACACATTCATTCATTATCCCATGTATGGCATCTAAATTGTATTGTGAGAGAGATGTTGAAATTTGGCTTAGAGGTGAGAACTTTAATAGGTAGTACTCCAGTGATTGGAGAAGTATATAGAGGGTGTATTATTCAGGTTGACTAGGATGAGTTGAAAGCTGATTTGATAGTATTGCAGTCGAAAGAGATATACCTTATTTTAGGTATGGACTGGCTTATTGCACATAATGTTATGATGAATTGTTACACTAAGGAAGTTATCCTTGAATCTCCTACTCAACTAAGAGTGATATTTCGAGGTGTTAGTTAAGCAGAACCAACTAGATTGATTTCATCAATGAGCACTTTTAGACTGATTCGAAGTGGTTGTGAGGTTTATTTAGCTTATGTTAATGATACCCAAGTTGAACAAAAATTACAAGATATTCCTGTTCTTAGGACTTTTCTAGATTTTTTCCCACTGAATTACCAGGATTACCACCAGATAAGAAAACGGAGTTCACTATTGACCTTGTCTTAGGTGCTACTCCTATGTTTATTCCTCCTTATAGGATGACATATGTGGAACTTAAAGAACCTAAGACTCAGTTGTAGGAGTTGTTAGATAAAGGTTTTATCAGACCCAGTATGTCACCTTGGGGAGCTGTAGTTTTGTTTATGAAGAAGAAGGATGGGACTTTGAGGTTGTGCATTAATTATAGGCAATTACATAGGATGATAGTGAAGAATAAATATCCCCTATCGAGAATAGATGATTTACTCTATCAATTATAAGGAGCTCAGGTGTTTACTAAACTAGATTTGAGGTCAGGGTATTACCAATCAAAATAGGACAAGTTGATGTACCAAAGAGTGCATTCAAAACCAGATATGAACATTTTGAGCTTTTGGTGATGCTTTTGGATTGACAAATGCTCTGGTTGCTTTTATGGCATTGATGAATAAAGGATTTCAACCTTACTTAGATCACTTTGTTATTGTATTCATAGACAATATTTGGGTGTATTCGAGGAGTAGAGGGGAAAATTCTGAACATTTGAGGTTAATTTTACAAATAACAAGAAAGAAGAAATTGTACTCCAATTTCAGTAAGTGTGAATTTTGGCTTGATCGGATGGTGTTCTTAGGTCATGTAGTGTCTAGACAGGGCATACATGTAGACCCAAACAAAGTAGACGTAGTGAGAAAGTGGGAAGCACCTAGAAATGTGTTAGAGATTCAGAGTTTTCTTAGGCTAGCAGGTTATTATAGGAGGTTTGTTGAGGGGTTCTTATTGATTTCAACCCCTTTGACAAAGCTTCTAAGAAAGAACGTACCTTTTCGATGGACCTATGAATGTCAAAGGAGCTTTGATGAGTTAAAGCATCGATTAACTACGACATTGGTGTTAGCTATTCCATTTGGATTTGGAGGATATATTGTATATAGTGATGCTTCAAACTAGGGGTTAGGGTGTGTTTTGATACAGTATAGTAAAGTGATTGTTTATACTTCGAGACAATTAAGGCCTCATAAGTTCAATTATCCAGTTCATGATTTAGAGCTTGTTATAGTAGTGTTTGCTTTGAAAATTTGGAGATATTATTTATATAGTGAAATGTTCCAAATTTTTACTGACCATTAAAGTTTGAGATATCTATTAAGTCAAAAGGAACTTAATATAAAACAAAGGAGGTGGATTAAGTTGCTTAAGGATTATAATTGAACAATAGAGTATCATCCAAGTAAGGCTAATATTGTAGCTAATGCATTAAGCAAGAAATTTAGCAGCAGTGTAGCACAAATTTAAGTATAGCATCGAGGTTACCAAATCTAGTTCAATTGAGAGCACTGAATGTTGAGCTAAGTTTAGGACAAAATGTAGCATTATTAGCTACGTTGAAGTTTAGACTAATATTACATGAAAGGATCAGAATAGCTCAAAGCAAAGACCTAAAAGTAGTGAAGATTGTAGAGAAGATAAGACAGAATCCGAGTTCTGAGTTTGACTTGAGAAATAATACATTGTGGTTAAATAAGAGATTATGTGTATCAGATGTTGATGGTTTAAGAAAGGAAATTTTAAAGGAAGCACACATAGTAGCGTATGATATGTATCCTGGTACTAACAAAATGTACAATACTCTGAAACAACATTTTTGGTGGTCAGGGATGAAGAAGCAAGTGGCTGAGTATGTTGCCAGGTGTTTGACATGCCAACAAATTAATGCAAAGCATCAGGCACCAATTAGGAAAATGCAATCATTACTTATTTCAAAGTGGAAATGAGAGAGGATTACAATGGATTTTATTATATGTTTACCAAGAACTTCGAGACAGCATGATACCATTTGGGTCACTATTAATGGATTAACTAAATCAACTCATTTCTTACCTATTAGAGAGAATGACACACTAGATTAGTTAGCTCAGAGATATGTAAATAAGATAGTAAGATTACATAAGGTCCTAGTGTCTATTGTATCAGATTGAGATCTTATATTTACTTCTAGATTTTGGGGCAGCCTATAGACAACATTAGGTACAAAGCTAAAATTTAGTACAACATTTCATCCTCAGACAGAAGGACAAAGTGAGAGAACTATTCAGACTATTGAGGATATGCTTAGGGCTTGTCTTTTAGAGTTTTAAGGAGCATGGGATGAATATGTAACTCTTATTGAATTTGCATACAATAATCACTATCATAGTAGTATTGGTATGGCTCCATATGAGGCATTATATGGTAAAAGGTTTCGAGCACCTTTGTACTAGGATGAAGAAGGCCTAAGGATTGTTGAAGGCCTAGAGTTGATTTAAGATACCGTCGATAAGGTAAAATAGATCTTGTAACATCCCGTTTCCATATAATGGGTTGAATTGTAAAAACGGGTATACGAGAGATTAATCGGAGAAATTAAGAAAACACATCTCATGCTCATGCATTTGTGAACAGTAATTTTTGCACATGAAAAATACCTGTACATGCATTCATGAC
>JANIIA010488931.1:0-15529 GCA_027478495.1 Erythroxylum alaternifolium | reverse complement strand
TTTTCACAAATGCATGAGCATGAGATGTGTTGTCCTAATTTCTCTGATTGGTCTTCTCGTATACCCGTTTCCCTAGTTCGACCCATTATATGGAAACGAGATGTTACACGTTCCAACCAAGTAACTTACTAAAAATATGACTTAGTCGTGTAACCAGATCAACATTCATAACTAATGTTTGTCTTTGTGTAAAAAGATTAGTCCATGTCCGTAAAAAGTAACAGAAAAGAACGTTTTCTAATAAAAACCTACTAAACTTATAATTAGCTTAACTTTTCATGAAAACGTACTTGGGTTTAGTTGCAAAGTTTGGTTGACCAAATAATTATTAATGTATGTGTACAATTGAAAGGGGTGAATAAACTTGACATTTAAGTTTTGATTAATATGTATATTTAGTCCAGAGTTCCTAAACGCAAATTTTGCATGTTAATAATTTGGAACAACTTGAATGAGTATGTTTAGCGTTAAATTTGTTTTGTGAAGCTGAAGCCATTTCCTCATTATTACATTGTGTGCTTTGTGTTTTTGTGTTGTTTATTGTTTTGTTTGCTTGAGGACAATCAAACGTTTAAGTGTAGGGATGTTGATAAGTGTAACTTGTATTGTGTTTTAGGTAATAGTTTGATATGTGTTGATAGGTGACATTTGTACATACTTTTCTTGGGATAATTTGTTAATTAATTGTGATAAATTGATTGTTGTTAACTTGTTTAGCTTATGTTTTATCTTAGTTTCATACAATTGTATGATTATGTATGAATGTATGTTAATATGCATGAATGTGTGTGAATTAGGTCTTTAAGATTACGTTTTGCATGAATTTTACATTGCATTGTTGCACGTCTTTTTCTTACATTTTGTTGGTATTAATTACATGTATTTTGAGCATGAGTAAGTGATTAATTTTGTTGTTAATCAGTAGGCTTGAAGGTGGTTTTGAGGGATGGAAGGGTAGAATAACCAAAGAGAAAGCAAGTCATGTGACCCAGCGGAAAGCTGGAATTTTCTTGGGTCGACTCATCACCAATGTTAAGCTTTTGTAAGATACAATTCTTATTGGATGTTTTTTGTTTTTGATCCAAAATAAAGAGGAGAAATTAAGTTTCAAATTGGTGAAATAATGGCCAATTTGGATAAGAAATCAATAAGATATCCCGGATTGAAGTCAAGACAGAAAATAAAGTTTTCTGGAAAATTACAGCTGGCAACTTCCTCCTTTCTTACGTCGTTTTAAGCATTAAATGGGGTATAAAAACTCAATTTTAGAAAGAAGAAGAGGCCGTGCAAGACATCCAAGGGAGAGAGAAGAACGCATTTTTTGAGAGAAAAATCAAGAGAATTCAAGGTGGAATTAAAGGATTTCAAGGAGGCATAAAGCTGCCACCATAGAATTCCAGCTTTGCTCTTCAACATATAAGCCTTGCTTCTTCTCTTTTCTTGCTTCTTTGTTGTATTTTGTTGATTGAGAAGGATGTATGGATATGCTATGAACATGCTGGATTAGATTTTGATGGATTTCTAAGTAGTTATTAGGGTTGCTATTGCCTAAACTTTGTAGTACCTCACTTTATTCAATGTTATGGATGTGTTTAATGTTGTTTGATTTTTATAGCATATGGCTGCCCATACTTTGCTCACATAGAGATAAGGAGTTAAGAAATATGTTAGTAAGTGCCATGAGGGTGGGCTTACACTTAGAACACTCCATATATCAAGTTACCTTGCCATTTAGAGAGAGATGGCTGTCTAAAAATTTGTTCATATCCTTTTAATGGTTAAGTGAAAAATGGGAAGTGAGAGCTTACATAATTCATTTACATCATTAAATAGGGATTATTTGGTTCAAGTAATGAGATTGAAAGAACTAGGACATTAGGAAATTTTGGACTAAACATAATGAACATTGCTAAAGTGAGAGAATACATAGTTAGGTGATGGCAATCCTAAGTTGTTAAATTGATACTTTGATTCACCATTTTCTAAATTTGTGCTCTTATTTTTGTGACAACCCTAAAGTGTGTATGTATGACTCTTAATTTTTATATTTTGGATCTTTCAAATATGATTATTTGAGTTTCATGAACAAAACAAATTTTGAATCATTTCGGTGACTAACCAATCCCTATGGGATGATACCTATCTATACTGCAATTTCTGATTTTTATACTTACAATATAAGAGGTTTTAATTTAAAATTTGCAAAATTACCTATCAAGTTTATGACGTCGTTGCTGAGGATTATAACTAGCATCGAGTTTGGTTTGAATTATTTTGATTTAGGTTTTTTTCATTTTTACTTTGATATGCTTTTCTGTTGTGTAATAAGTGTATGCACACGAGAAGTGCAGGAGTTGCGGAGAAATTGCGAGGACTTGACATCACCAAAGTAGAAAAGGAATTAAGAAAGGCAAGGAGACAAGATCAAATTGAGCAGATAATGGCTGAACAAAGGGAACAAGGTGGTGGAGAAAGAACTTTGATGGACTTTATGCGACCAGGGTTTAACCCAAATCAGCAAGGAATTGATAAACCACCAATGAATATGAACAATTTCGAAATCAAGCCTACTTTACTTAATATTTTGCAAAGCAATGTTCAATTTTATGGTTTGCCATATGAGGATCCTAATAATCACATTGCCAATTTTTTTGAAATTTGTGATACTTTTAGGCAAAACGGGCTATCAGAAGATGCAGTGAAGATGAGATTGTTACCCTTCACATTAAAGGATCGAGCAAAGGCATGGATGGACTCCCTTACTCCAGATCAAGTTAGAACATGGGACTAGTTGGTGCAAGCCTTTTTGTCCAAATATTTACCATTGACAAAGACAATAAGGATCATCAAGGAAATCCCCATTTTATAAACATTTTATAAACATCTACCCAGGGAATTTTTGCTATAAACATTTTATAATGGGGTCAATTCAGCAACCAGAAGCACCATTGATGCAGCTGCAGGAGGTTCATTGATGAAGAAGACCATAAATGCTGCATATGACCTAATTGAAGATATGGATGCTAACAACTACCTTTGGTAGAATGAAAGGAATAAACCACTGTAGATGAAGGAACATAAATAGGTTATGTCAGCAGATTCAACAGCTGCTTTATTTGCAGAAATTGCATCATTAAGGAAACATGTAAGTGATATTCAACCTTCATCTAGTTCTTTGAAGTATATGCATAAAAATTGTGAGATTTTCGGAGCAGCCAGTTATAATTCATCGGAATGTTATTTGATGAGAACTGAAGTCACATAACAAGCTCATTATTTAGGGTTCTAATAGAGGTCAGGTAATAACCCATATTATGGTATTTATAATGTCGGATGGAAAAACAATCCAAAATTTTCTTGGGCAAACCCTATAGGAACCAATTGGAGATCTCAAAGACCCCCAGGATTGGAGGAAAAGCACAGTAACTCACATGTTGCCTTAAAGTCAAAGTTTGGAGGTACTGAATCAAGGCTAGAGGCAAAAATGTAAGCCAAAACTGCAAGGATAGATTATCAACTTTCATAACTGAGCTCCCAATTTTCAAAGATAATAGAAGTGATGGGTACAATTAGATCGAAGGTGAACAATATCGAGGAGGCATAGGCACTGAGTGATCAGGCACTAAGAAGTTATAAAGTGAAGACTAGTCAGTTGATTGAAAATCAAGCATCATCAATCTACAACCTAGAGATGCAGATGGGTAGTTGGCAACTGTAGTATCAACCAGACCGCTAGGTAACCTTCTCGGCACTTCAAAACCTTATCAAAAAGAGCATTTAAAGACAATTCAGTTGAGAGGTGGAAGCGAGTTACCAGAGCCAGTCTTGAAGGAAGTTGCTAATCTAATGGAGAAAAGTCAGGAAAAAGGTAAGGAGAAAGTCACTGAGGAGAAGGAACCCTTATATGT
Source organism: Erythroxylum alaternifolium (assembly GCA_027478495.1). Taxonomy (NCBI): domain Eukaryota; kingdom Viridiplantae; phylum Streptophyta; class Magnoliopsida; order Malpighiales; family Erythroxylaceae; genus Erythroxylum; species Erythroxylum alaternifolium. Next base: position 11,621 of record JANIIA010488931.1, on the reverse strand, counting down.
TCCACCTCCACCATATGTTCAAAAATTACCGTTTCCTAGGAGAGTGTGTCAGAATCTAGTGGAGACCCAATTCAATAATTTTTTTGAAAAATTAAAGAAGTTGTATATGAGTTTTTCTTTGCCAGAAGATTTGGAGCACTTGCCCAAGTATACTAAGTTCTTAAAGTAATTACTTTCTCGTAAGCAAACTTGGGATTCAAATCAGATAGTAACATTCACATCCAGTTGTAGACTGTGATCATAAACAATATGCCATCGAAACTAAAGGATCTAAGGAGTTTTACTATTCCTTGTATTGTTAATGGTGTTGAATTTTCTAAATGTTTATATGAATTGGGAACTAGTATTAATCTAATGCCATTGTCTATTTTCAGGAAGATGAACTTGGATGACATAAAGCCAACATCAATGACAATTCAGTTAGCTGATCAGTCAATAAAGAAACCTTTTAGAGTTTTCGAAGATGTTTTGGTAAAAGTAGATAAGTTTGTGATTCCTGTTGAATTTTTCATTCTTGATGTTATTGAGGACAAAAATTTTCCATTAATTTTAGGATAACTATTTATGAATGCTAGTCAGGCGGTGATTGATGTGAATAATAGTGTTCTAATTTTACGTATTAGTGGAGAAAAAGTTGAGTTCAACATGACTGGGAGTTTGAAAAGCAGGGAGGAGTTAGATTGTTGTATGAGAATGGATGTGATGGATAATTGTGTAGAGGAGATAACTGGTAGAATGATAAAAAAAGAGTGAGAGGGAATTAGAATTGAACGAAGAAGATGAGAGTGGAAAGAGAGAGAAGGATGGACAAGAAGAAAAGAAAAGTGAGAAGGAACCTTTGGTGAGGACTAAGCCACCCATACCACCTTCCAATAAGAGAGCAACCACCTTAGAGTTAAAACCTTTAACTTCGCACCTAAAGTATACATTTTTGGGTGAAAATCAAACATTACCTGTGATTATTTCAAACTAGTTGAGTGATGAACAGGAAAGGAAAATAGTAGAAGTTATAAGGAGGAGGATGAAAGCGATGGAATGGTAGATATCAAACATCCAAGGGAAAAGTCCGATTGTTATGATGTATAGAATAAATCTCGAGGATGGATGTAAACCAATGAGGGATAGGCAAAGAAATTTGAATCTGAATATGCAGGAAGTTGTAAAACAGGAGGTGATTAAGTTATTGGATGTAGGATTTATATACCCAATCTCAGATGGTGAATGGGTAAGTCCAATTCAGTGTGTACCAAAGAAAGGTGGAACAACAATGGTGCAAAATGAAAAGGGTGAGTTGATTTCCACACAGACGGTCATTGGTTGGAGAGTTTTATTGATTACAGGTTGCTTAACTTAATGACAAAGATGGACCACTTCCCACTGCCTTTTGTGGACCGGATGATTGAGAGAGTTACAGGATATGCATTATACTGTTTCTTGGATGGCTATTCTGGCTACAATCAGATATTCATTTATCTAGAGGATCAAGCCAAGACAACTTTCACATGTCCATATGATACTTTTGTATACAGATGGATTCTGTTTAGACTTTGCAATGCACCAGCTACATTTTAGCGACGTATGATGGCCATTTTTACCGACCTAATTGAGGATTTTTTGGAGGTATTTATGGATGGCTTTTCAGTGTATGGAGATTCCTTTGAGCAATGTATGACAAATTTGGATAAGGTTCTCTAATGGTGTAAAGGGCCCGTTTAGTATTAAATTGGAAAAAATGCCATTTTATGGTTCCGAAGGGAATAGTCTTGGGACACAAGATATTTTATAGAGGCATTGAAGTGGATAAGGAAAACACTAAAGCCATTGATAAACTTCCTTCACAAAGTAATGTTCGAGGGTTCCAACCATTTCTAAGGCATGTCGAGTTTTATCACCGATTCATAAAGGATTTTTCTTTAATTGCTAAACCTCTTACTCATTTGTTAGTTAAAGATGTTCCTTTCATTTTTGATAATGATTGTTTAGTTGCTTTTGATAGGTTAAAGAAGGTGTTGACATCAGCACCAGTGTTACAACCACCAGATTGAAGCTTGCCATTCGAGTTGATGTGTGATGCTAGTGATTACACAATTGGATATGTTTTAGGGTAGCGTAAGGATAAGAAGTTGCATGTTATTCACTATGCTAGTGGGACTTTGATGGATTCTCATATCAATTATACCACGACAGAAAAAGAACTGTTAGCTGTAGTTTTTGCTTGCGATAAATTTTGTTTTTACTTACTTGATTCAAAAGTGATTGTGTATATAGATCATGCATTCCCAAAGTAACTTTTTACTAAAAAGGATGCCAAGCCTCGGTTGATTAGGTGGATCCTACTCCTACAGGAATTCAATATCATGATCAAAGATAAAAAGGGAGCAAATTGATTCCCTAATGAGATGTTACTCTTGGTACAAGAATTAGACCATCGTTGGTATGCTGACATTACAAATTACATTACAGGTGGTATCCTTCCCCCTAATTTAACTTACCAACAGAAAAAAAGTTTAAACATGATTGCAAGTAGTACATATGGGAAGATCCACTTCTTTACATAAATTGTGCAGATGGACCGACTCAAAGATGTGTTCCTGATAACGAAATTAATGTTATTTTAACTCACTGTCATAAATTTTCTTATGGAGGAAATTATGAAGCCCATAAGACAGCTGTAAGGGTGTTGGAGTATGGATTTTATTGGCCAACATTGTTTAAGGATGCACAACATTAGGTGAAAAAGTGTGATAGGTGCTAAAGAATTGGGAACATATCGAAAAGGGACGAGATGTCAATATCTTCGATGCTAGAGGTTGATTGATGTTTGGGGTCTGGATTTCATAGGATCATTTCTTATGAAAACAAATATATTTTGGTAAGTGTTGATTATGTATCGAAGTGGGTTGAAGTGATGGTGATACCAATAAATGATAGTAGAGTGGTGCAGAGGTTTTTGAAAAAGATTATCAACAAATTTAGTGTGCTGCGAGTGATAATCAGTGAAGGAGGTACTCACTTTCGCAACAATCTAGTTGAAGCATTATTGAAAAGATATGCAGTATAGCACATGATAGCTACACCTTACGACCCCTAAACTAGCAGACAAGTAGAGGTTATGTACAGAGAATTAAAGAAAATCTTACAAAAGACTGTTAACAATTCTAGGAAGGATAGGGCAATTCATGACTCTTTATTTATTCATTTATGATTTTTTGTATATATGTTGTTTGTTGTGTATCACTTTCACACATTGAGGACAATGTGTTGTTCAAGTGTGGGAGAGTGGTATGAAATTTGCATTGCATATTACATGTCTTATTAACTCCCTATTTTTTATTTTTTGCCTGATTTTTCATGTTTTTATGTTAATGTGCCAATTTTTTTCCAATTTTTGTGTGAAATTGTGTGACTGTGTGGATGTTTAGTGGCTGAAATTTTATGTGAATTAGCTTAATTTTGAACAATGTTATTGAACTGGTGATATGTGTTAAACTTAGGAAGTTACATTATAAGTAGCTTTAATATAAACATGTGTGTTGATTAGGATAGGACACTTGGTTTTAAACTTAATGTTGCTAATTCACAAGTAGTTATCGTTATAAGCCATTAAATTAGTAGACAATCTCAGTTTCCCTTTCATGAAAATAACAAGCTAAAAGAAATGAAGTAGGTCAAAAAAAAGAAAAAGAAAAGAGTGTGTGTTAATAACTATTCCGCTGACCCAAAAAAGGTTAAGAATAGAGCTAGTAGGTAGTTGTGAGTTGTGATCTAGTTGAGTAACTGAGGGCATTCATCATAAATGTTTGTCTTCGCGTCAAAAGGCTATAATGACACTCTAACTAAGCTAACTTAATAAATAAAAAAACATGGCCTAGTTGAGTAACCGGGGGCATTCATCACCAATTTTTGTCATTGCATCAAAATACTAAGTCAACATTACAAAAATAAGAAAAAGAGTGTGTGTAATAAAAAGCTTATTGATATGATAAATTAGCTAAAAATTTCATGAAAGGATAACTTGGATAGTTAACCATTTAAATAATCGATAATTGTAAATGCACGTCCATAAGTGACATAGGTTTAAAATTAAGTTGTTTATATCTTGATAGTTGTGTATGTTTATATTAAATTACTTAGGCATAACAGAATAAGTCAATACATTGAACTTGTGATATAACTATTATTTACGATTAAGTTGATTGCATAACATTCCAAGTCGGTAGCCATCAATTTTGACATTGTATGCATGCATGCTTTTGTGTATTTGTGTTCTTTAGATTATTTTTGTGTTTGATTTTGCTTGAGGACAAGCAAAAGTTTAATTGTGGGGGAGTTGATAGGTGGCGTTTGTACATACTTTTCTTAGGATAATTTGTTAGTTAATTGTGATAAATTGATTGTTGTTAACTTGTTTAGCTTATGTTTTGTTTTAATTTCATATAATTGCATAATTAAGTATGAATTTATTTGAATATGTATGAATGTGTGTGAATTAGGTCTTTAAGATTAGGTTTTGCACGAATTTTGCATGGCATTGTTATACGTCTTTTTCTTACATTATGTTGGTATTAATTGCATGTGTTTTTTGCATGATTAAGTGATTAATTTTTTTGTTAATCAATATGTTTGAAGGTGGTTTTGAGGGATGGAAGGATTGAAGAATCAAAGAGAAAGCAAGTCATGTGACCCAAAGGAAAGCTGAAATTTTCGTGAGCTGACCCATCACCAATGTTAAGCTTTCATAAGATACAATTCTTATTGGATGTTTTTGTTTTTGATCCAAAAGAAAGAGGAAAAATTCAGTTTCAAATTAGTGAAATAACGACCTAATTTGGATAAGAAATCAATAAGATATCAGGGATTGAAGTCAAGACAGAAAATACAGTTTTTTGGACCATTCCAGCTAGCAACTTCCTCCTTCCTACATTGTTTTAAGCATTAAATGGGGTATAAAAACTCAATTGTAAACCCTATAAAGAGGAGGTCGTGTTATACATCCAAGGGAGAGAGAAGAACATATTTTTAAGAGAAAAACCAAAAGCTTTGCTCTTCAACATATAAGCCTTACTTCTCTTTTCTTGCTTCTTTGTTGTATTTTAGTGATTGAGAAGGATGTATGGATATGTTACGAACATGTTGGATGAGATTTTGATGGATTTCTAAGTAGTTATTAGGTTTGTTATTGCCTAAACTATGTAATACCTCACTTTATTCAATGTTATGGAGGTGTTTGATGTTTATGGTATATGGCTATCCACACTTAGCTCATATAAAGATATGGAGTTAAGAAATATGTTAGTAAGTGTCATGAGAGTGGGCTTACACCAAGAATACTCAATATATCAAGTTACCTTGCCATTTGAAGAGAGATCTTGAATGGAAAAGTGGCTATCCAAAAATCTATTCATATCCATTTAATGGTTAAGTGAAAAAAGGGAAGTGAGAGCTTACATAATTCATTTACTTCATTAAACAAGGCTTATTTGGTTTAAGTAATGAGAGTGAAAGAACCAGGACATTAGGAAAATTTGGACTAAACATAATGAACATTGCTAAAGTGAGAGAATAAATAGTTAGGTAATGACAATCCTAAGTTGTTAAATTGATACTTTAATCCACCATTTTTTAAATTTGTGTTCTTACTTTTGTGACAACCCTAAAGTATGTATATATGACTCTTTATTTTTATAGTTTGGATCTTTCAAATCTAATTATTTGATTTTCCTAAACAAAATGAAATTTGGATCATTTTGGTGACTAACTAATCCCTGTAGGATGGTATCTATTTATACTACGATTTTCGTTCTGTATACTTGCAGGATAAGAGGTTTTAATTTAAAATTTGGAAAATTACCCATCAAACTACCTAATTGTGTAAGGATCATTGTGCTGCTGTCAGTCCTAGAGTGATGAAGAAAATAAAATTCCAATCTTCTACTTAACCTACACTCTTTCTAAACATTCAAAATTGAAGAGTTTATATCACAAGATTTGTGCAAGCTATTATTTCGATATTAAGCAAACTAGGATTTATCACTGGCTAAATGATATAAGAACCAAAAATAAAAAGACTCTTCTTATTAACAATTTAAAGAATTTTTTAGCAAACCAAGTACTAAGCTTAACTTCACCATGCTTAACATACACCACAGGAAATAAATTTCAACTTTACTTAAGTTATTAGAGATATTTTTCTTCCTTAAGAAACTATAAGTCAAGGTTTGATTCATGTACTTCAACATTGGGTAATGTAGGAATGAAGCCTTGGACTAAAAAAATCAATAGACATTTTTATAATAGAAAAAATACTTTACGGTTCCTATGGCTTAAACTCTTTTTAGTAATTATAGGTAAGGTTTAGGTATTCTTCAGTAAAGGCATATTCCTTATCAATAAATTCAATATTAATAAGAGTATATCACTTTATATTAGATCTCCTTAAGGTATATATGATTCATGAATTATCTAGACCAAGTGAAATATCGGTTCATCAATGCTTTTAAAACCCTTTTATATATTGATTAGTGTCATCTAAAAACAAAATATAGTGACTAACTATTGACAACCATTGGAAGGGATCCAAACGATATCATACATTCTTTAGCTTAGATTGTTGTTAGAGTTGAGAATAATAAGAGTCAGAAATGTCTTTTAAGCTGTTTACTTGATGACATTGGTCGTAGTTACTTATACATGTTCTAAAGTATCTTCTAACTTGATGTTGATCTTCTCTTATTCATATGATGCATAGCCTACAAAAAATGTTTTTACATGAGCATACCCACTTTGCTCATCATTATTTTTTCAAGCATTTATGGGCAAACTTGTAAAGGAAATAAAACTCTCTATTGTCATCAAAGATCATATGTAGAATATAGCTTTTGATTTTACTACAAAGGATATGAAAAGTAAGTGTTTAAGCTAGAGAGCATTAATGAAGGGGCATATGACTATATACAAAAAAATATAAAAAAAGAGATGGTGTAGACATGCTTTTGAAAAAGATGCAAGAGTGAATTACTATTAAACAACATTTCAAAATATTTCAATGCGTACATAAGAAATGTAAGGGACCAATTAATTTTATCTTGCTTAAATGTCAAGACAAGAGCAATTATAAAAATATTCCATTAGAAGAAATAATGAATGGTAGCGTACAATGACGATGTACATCATGAAATTTTGTTAAATATAAAAAGAAAAAAAGGGTTTACTAATTATTTGGCACATTTTGTAGGGGATATGAAATTTAATGATTGAAGACTATATAAATGACCATCATATAGTTAACATTAAAATAAAAGATTACACTTATGGGAAATAGGACTTGACTAGGATCCCTTATAACCGTGCAATTTTCACAATCATTTTGAACATCCTTATGTGCAGTGTCTTTTGTATTTATAACCTTATGTGCAAATTTCTTTTGTATTTAGGATGTTATGAAAAGTCTTATATATGTTGTATTTATGATCATATTGTAAGATATATACACAATGTCTTTTGTTTAGGCATCATTAACATTTTAGTATAATGTTTCTTTTATTTATACAATATGTAGTGTGTAATGTCACTTTAGTATGGAGCAACATCTTACGAATTTATATTTAAAAATTTACAATCTTATGACTTTATTAAATTTGAACAAATAATTACATATGGCACAAAGAGCATTGAAGTATAACTTACATATTAAATAAAGCATCAATTCATTTTGATTAATTTACTAAAGAAGAAGATATGTTTTACCTCTTAAGTTGTTCACCATATTTAAGTTAGACCTAACATTTTATAGTTTTAACATTTGACAAACTAAATTATTTAGACCTAAGATTGATATCATATCAAAATTTTGTCACTTACATTGACATGACATTTTCCTAATTTTAGAAGCCTAAGCAAGCCACGTTGACAACTTATGTGGCCTCTAAATCTTAAATTTTGGGAATTTAGGATTTCAAGTCCCAAATTCCTAAATTGCAACATTATTAACTTCTTTCTCTCCCTTTATCTTTTTTGCTACTTCTTTTTCTATCACTTATGATGTTAAAGCAATCATATTGATTTGTTAGCGTTTACTTAATTAAATACACGTTTAGATTGGAGACTTAAGATTTTGTGGCTTTTTATTATGGGTTTTTTCATATCTAGATTTTCTTTGGAACTATATAAGAAATCTAGTTAAAGAGTGAAATATAACATAACTATCTTTTTCATTATTAATGATATCCATTACAAAAGCAAACATTAATATAAAAGAAAGGGGCAAAGCTTCACCCTATGCTTTTGACCCAACAATTCAATAACAAATTCCTTCACAAAAAAGGATCTTGAAATTTAAGTACATGCCTCCTCTTTCTAGTTAATATCTTGACTATAAAATGTAGTAGATATCACCATTTTGCCCCACAATAAAGTATAATTGCGAATGAAATTGCTAAATGAAAAGTTTAGAGCAATTAGTACAAAGGACATTACTAGAGGGCTATCAATTAGTATACATCAATCACTATATTCATCTTAAACTTCCAAGTCTATGTCATTGTTGCTTTTGATTTTATTAGCCATATCCTCTAAGCCATTGCTAAATTTCTATGTGTTGCTCTAAATCTTCATCTTTGATATCTTTTTTAAAGATCCTTGATTCCATTTTCATTTACTAAAGCAACAACATATTGTCACTTATATCAATTAAATTTCCATTCTAGTTACTAGGGGTAACTCCTAAATCATATTACTGGTTTTTTGGCTTATATTCCTCTACTTCTATATTTTCATCAAATTTTGCTATTTCAATGTTATTGATATTATCAATACTTTCCATGTCTAATATTTTAAAACCTCATTCTTCCTTAGCTAATATTCTTAGTGATCTACTATGTTTCTTATAGCTAATTTTGTCCTTTATATAACCAAAATTTAGCGTTTCAAGGGCCACATAAGCTATCAATATGGCTTGTGTGGGCCCTATATGAAATTTTTTCATATTAATATAAGTGATTTACGGTTTCATCAATTTAATGTCTAAGTGATATAATTTGAAATTAAGGTCTTTTTTAATAACGTAAAACATAATGATCTAGTTTAAATTTTGGCAAAAATCTTAAGGGATAAGATGTACCTTTTACTATTTAGGATATAAAATTCATATATTTACTATCTATTATAACTAAAATGCATACATTTACTACCTACTATAACTAATCATATAAATCATCTATACATCTTCATTCCTGTTTCCTGTATATACAGATTCCAATGGCAATACCAAACATAATTAAGACAATATCATCAAAAACCACACCTAAATAAGTTTACTATTGTCTCCCTTATGTTTCTTTCAAACCATTAACTTTTTCTTTTTCTTTAAGCCATTTATTACATCTAAACTTGTAGTAAATGCTTCGTCATGCCACTATAAGAAATTGCAATATTCTTTTCTTTACCATAAACAACGAGAATAGTTATCAAGTTAGTAATAATGCTCTTTTCTTAAAATTAATTGACTATGCTTAGAGTTTATTTCATATTTCAAACATCTAAAGAACATCTTTTTAGGGTTCTTTGTTATCGAAGAAATCCACAAAGGAACCTTTAGTCCACACTTGCAATATGTATGGATGCATTGCTGCACACTTACTATTGTAGCTATCAATGCTTATATAAAATAATACCTAATAACCCAACATTTAATATCTATAGTATACATAAACATAATCAATATCATAGTATTTTGCTAGAAGAGAGACACATACTTTAACATATATTAATTTATTTTTTGTATCTAATATTAACAATATGCATAAAACTTAAATGTGCATAATTCATGCATTGTTTTTTGAAATCAAATTATCTTTTAAGATGATACCCACACATCACGTACAACATGGAAAGTATAATATTTTCTTTTACAATTGAATTGTCATCATTATGGTTGAATATGGTTAAAGAGATTTAAATCTCTTCATTAGTAAAAACACATATTTTTATTCCATAGAATTTTTTTATTATGAAGTATTTTGCAATCCCACCAACATTTGTCTACAAGAATTTTTAACCTCATGACCACTGAAAGACCTGCAAGGATTTCTTTACAAACCGTTATAAGATAAGTTCAAGTGCATTAAAGAAGTTAAAGTATCCAAATTAAATAAAAAAGCACAAATAAATTCTTAAATCTAGGAAACATGATTGAAACGTTAACACCCTAGTGAACAAAACTGTCTAAATTGAAACCTTAACACTCCAACAAATTAAGACTATAGTTCATGGGAATATATGGAATAATTGATGTTAAATAGGTAATAAATTCACAATATATACTTTTGATGTTATAATTAACAAGGATTTGTTAAGTCCTCCATAATCACACGATTGCAAAAGTTAAGAGCTCGTCTCATGTATGCATAAAGAGGCAATCGCATAACTAGACAATTTCCAACAACTAAGTGTCATGTGTAAGCGTAAAATGCATGCCATCTATATAGAGTAGTGTATATATATAAAAAATGGTCATCCATTCAACATTGAGTGTTTTATAATATTACATGACGATATGCTTTATGTGTTAAAATCAAGAAAAGTGTTGTGCCACGTAACACCAAAATAACTAGGATGTCATTGTTTCGCTATTCTCTATTTGGCATTTTAACGAAGAATGATGTCAATGATTATGGTTAATGTATAAAAAAAAGTATATGGTGTAAATAATAGTTCTAAAAAATCAGGGATTGAAATGAAAAAGGTCTAAATCATAAAAGGGTTTAGTGTAACTAATCCTACACACACATATATATAGCGCTCAAAATTTTAAATAGCTAAATAATTCTAAATAATATGGATAAAATATTATAAATTTTAATATTATCTTCAATATTACTCGCGCTATTCCTAAAATTATAATCTTATGGATGATATTGAATTAACATATATAATAACTAATTATGATATATGTTAAGATATATGTTATATTGTTGGATTGAAAACGAAAGCATGCAAGATTTGGTTAAACAGTAGATTTCAAAACTTTTTCGAAATCAAAACGCAGTGGAAATAACATAACCAAATCAATATGTTTCAGCTATACATGATATAATATAAGGAAAATAATTTACATAAGAACAAGGTGGTAGAAATATACCGATTCTTTGCCACAACTTTGACTCCTTGCTTTTGTATCCTCTCCAAATCTTTGCTATAGCTTTAACTTTTTTTGTATCCTTTCCTTTGTCAATGTATCCTCTCTTTGTTGTTGTATCCCTAACCAATCCAATCTACCGCTTGTTCTTCTTGGACAACTTGGTTAACAAGATCCTTTAGTAGGAAAGGAGAAGAAGTATTTTGAGGAGATTTTTCTTAGAAGAAAGAAGCCAAAAACAAGACTCTTCTCATTCAAGTTTCGGCTATGCATGCATGAGAGGAGAGAGAGAGTCAAAACAAAATACAAGAACACTTCTTCCTCTCCTTGTCAATTTCGGTTATCATGAAAGAAAGATGTGATGTGCATCTAATGCATCACTTCATTCTTTAATCAATCATAACGAAGCCAATAAATGAGACTCTTCTCATTTGTTTAAGATGGCTATATGAAAAGACCAATAACCTAAATGAGACCTTCTCATTTT